>BCIP01000026.1:291857-336472 GCA_001599995.1 Ambrosiozyma monospora
GGGCATGGCTCAGTGGAAGTGGTGGTTTCTGGGGATGGAGCTGGACCTGGGGCTGGTTCAGAAGAAGAAGGAGCTGGAGCTGGTTCAGTAGAAGAAGATTCTGGACATGGTTCAGTTGAGGTAGAAGTTTCTGGTTGTGGAGATGGACCTGGAGCTGGCTCAGTAGAAGATGATTCTGGACATGGTTCAGTTGAAGTTGAGGTTTCTGGTTGAGGAGCTGGTTCTGTAGAAGATGGTTCTGGGCATGGTTCAGTTGAAGTGGTGGTCTTTGGAGATGGTGCTGGTTCGGTAGAAGATGACTCAGGACATGGTTCAGTAGAGGTGGAAGTTTCTGGTTGAGGAGCTGGTTCAGTGGAGGAGGATTCCGGACATGGCTCAGTAGAAGTAGAGGTTTCTGGGCCTGGAGCTGGTTCAGTGGAAGAAGACTCTGGACATGGTTCAGTAGAAGTGTAAGTCTCTGGGGAAGGGGCTGGCTCAGTAGATGACTCATCTGGACATGGAATTGTACTTGTGTAAGTAACCACATTAGTTGTTGTCTTGTCAGCAGTACATTCAGTTTCAGTACAAGGGATAGTAGTAACAATGGTTGAGACATTAGTGATTGTAGAAACAGAATCACCAGAGCTGGTGACAGTATAAGTTTCTGGAGATGGAGCTGGCTTAGTGGATGATTCGTCTGGGCATGGAACAGTGCTTGTCAAGGTAACCACATTAGTCTCAGTCTTGTCACCTGTACATTCAGATTCAGAGCATGGTATGGTAGTGACAATGGTTGAGACATTAGTGATTGTGGTAACAGAAGCATCAGAGCTGGTAATAGTGGAGGTTTCTGGAGAAGCGGATGAAGATGGAGCTGGCTCAGTTGATGATTCATCTGGACATGGAATTGTGCTTGTGTAAGTAACCACATTAGTTTCAGTCTTTTCGCCTGTACATTCAGATTCAGAGCATGGAATTGTAGTAACAATGGTTGAGACATTGGTGATTGTGGTAACAGAATCATCAGAACTGGTAATTGAATCGGTGGTGCTGGTCACGGCATCAGAGGAGGCAGAAGGAGAAGCAGAACCGCTTGTGGAGGTGATGGAATCGCATGGAATTGTAACAGTAGATGTAATCACACCAGTCTCAGTGGTGGTATAAGAAGTGACACCATCTGGGCATTTACCACATTCCTCGGTGACAACAACGGTACTAACGTTAGTTTCGGTTGTGACAAAAGTGGTCAAACTGCCTGAAGCAGATGGGTCAACTGAAGTTGGGTCAACAGAAGATGCACGAGATGCGGAACCACTTGCACTAGCTGAGTCAGTGACAATAATTGTACTAGATCCTAAAGCAGAGGAGCTGTTAGCAGAAGAAACATTAGATGGCTTTGGGGCAGCGGAAGATTTGATTGAAGAAGAGATTGGGTCAACAGAAGAGCTGACACCAGATGCACTAGCTGAATCAGTAACAGTGACTGAAGTGACAAAATGAGAAGCGGAAGAGACTGGACTAGCAGAAGAACTGACACTTGAAGCAACAGAGCTTGGAACCAATGAAGAACTGACAGCAAATGAGGAAATACTTGAAGCGCTTTCACTGACTGAATCACTAACAGCGACTGATGAGGCAAAAGAAGAAGATTGTGCAACAGAAGAGATAGCACTTGAAGATGACAAACTAGATGGTGTAAATGTCACAGAAGATAAGGCAGCTGAAGATGAAAGGGAAGCTGAAGATGAAAGGGAAGCTGAAGAAGCCAAGACTGATGATAGAACATCTGATGAAGAGACAATGAAAGAGGATGATGCTGATGGGATATCTGATGAGGAGACAACCAAAGAAGAAGATGGAACATCTGATGATGAGACAGCAACTGATGACAATGGGACGCTTGAAGAAGATGCAGAGGAAGAGATCTCTGATGATGAAACAATCAATGAGGAAGATGGCACAGATTCAGATTTTGAAGAGGAGATAACTGAGGATGAAACAATCTCGGAGGACGAAGATGATGAAACATCAGAGGTCACTGAAAGTAAAGATGATGTTGAAGTTGGAACTTCAGATGAGGAAGAAACCAAACTAGATGAAGATGGGCCAGAGTAATAAGAAGCAACAGGTGCAGCAGCGGCAGAATTTGCCAACACCAAGAAGGCAGAGATAAATGGAAGTAGCTTGTATCCAGACATGATAAGAAACAGATGACTGAACAAGTGAAGAGTGAATGATGATAATGAGGATAAACAATTTTGAGCTGAATAACTAAAATATCAAAAAGGGGATACTTATGGGGTTTTATAGTTTTGGAGGTTGGAGGTTGGAGGTTGGAGATTTCAACTGGAATTGAAATTTCCTCCCTTGAAGTTGTTCATCACCAGGTTCGGCCTCTGTAACAAGCATGAAAAACATCGTTTGTGGTAAGGGTAATGACAGCCATTGGCCTCTCTGGTCTCTGTGATCGTCTTGATAATATGCTTGATTTGGATTAAAGAAGAAGAGCCATGTGACAGTATCCGTCAAGGGGACGAACATACTATTGGGCAATTGGGCCTGCGATCAGCAAGTGTAAGTTTGTTGGCGGTTGGATGGATGAGTCTGGCAACATAAAGCACAAAGCAACGTTTGCAGTTGCTGTTGGAGAAACACTGGTCATTGGAAAAAATATCGAAGCTGAAGTTTGACTTGACTTGCTCTTTGCAACTTGCACCGTCCACGTTCTCCACGTTCTTCTCGTTGTCTGTTGACATGTCTCCAAAAAGCGGAAAAGTTGAAGATGCGTGGAGAGGCTCACTTACGTAATCAGCTCAAACGTTTACGTGTGAAAAAAACCGGCCGGAGGATTCCTCGGCTCAAGTTCCAACTTCCAAAGTCCTGGCAATATCGATAGTCGTAAAAGGCAACTTGCAACTTCAAGGTACACAAGCAATCGCAAACGATGTTGTTAATATTCTCGGTATTTATGTAATTCTAATGCATTCTCAAGAAGCTGGCAAGCAATGTATCAGTTGCCAGAGCCTTCGGCTATTAAGTCTAAAAATGGAATTAACATGAGCAATTTCAAGTATACTATACTCTTGAAATTTCCCAGAATCCTACATTAAGTTCACTTATAAGTATGAAACAGCTTAAACAACTATGTATATACCAGAAGCATGTTGTTATTAATAGTAAAAATTGTGAATAATATAAGGATCTACGCTAGTCAAAGCAAAGAGTATAGATAGCTAAACGAATACAGAGTTATATTTTTGTGGCTTGTAAATGGCATACGCTTAATTACTTGTACTCAATCTTAAAGTTGTCCTTTGGAAGTGGTCTCTTTGCCGGCAAAGTGAATTTTTCTTTTTGTTCCATAGTTCTCATTTGAACAACGTGTAGAAGGTTGTATAACACAGTTAAAACAGGAGCATCAACACCCTTCTCTTTAGCAACATCCAAAGCATTACCAACAATAACCTTGTATTCACAGTAGTTACCCTTTCTAATATCAACCAACATGGAAGGAGCATACCATTCACCATCATCAGATCTGATCATGTCTTCCATGATAGATTCAGGCAAGTCAACGCCATCGGCTTTAGCAATAGCTCTGATCTCTTTCATTGCTGGTCTGACAATTGAATCAATACCTCCAAACAACTCTAGTCTTCCAATGTCGGCATCGGTTAAAGCACATGTAGAGTTAATGGTGGCATTGTAAATCAATTTTCTCCATCTTGTGTACTTGACATTCTCATCAAATTTGACAACGTTCTTACCAGTTGAGTAAATATCAATGAATCTCTTACACACAGCAGTTTGTTCATCCAATGGTAGTTTACCGTTATCACACACACCAAAAGCCACAGAATCAGGACCAACGTGGCTGACAGCACCATGATACAAAGTTGATGAAATCATAGACACACCAGAAATGACAATGGCTTCAGGGAACTCTTTCAACACTGGTTTTTCGATACCTAGACCATTTTGCAAAAGCACAATTGCAGTGCCTTTTCTGTAACATTCATCGATCAATGGTTCGACAGGTTGAACATCAGGGATATTCTTCATTGAGAAGATAGCAAACTCAAATGGACCATGGTTCTTCACTGCTGCCTCAATAGACTTCTCAACATGACTAGGTTTGAACGCTTTAACACTACCATAGTCACATGATTCAATGTCAAAACCTTTTTGAGTCAAGTGGTCATAGTCTGATCTGACAACTGCTGTAACTTCAGCTTTACCACCGAATTCTAAACCATAGGCTGCAATGGTACCAACACCACCCATTCCAACGATAAGAACTTTTGATTTAGTAGACGTTGTCATTTTTGGATTTTGTTATAAACTGTTGTTGCTGTGATATCTGTTAGAGCTAGTGATGTGCTTTCTTGTGATGTCTTTGCTCAAATGCTGTTTCAAAATAGAGAAAATGAAACTTTGTGATCAAACTGTTAAAAAACCAAATGGTCATCAACCATTTTATATCGATGCCCATAGAGTGTTATGAAATTTCTGGAGATCAGTAGCGGGCCGCAGCCTGCGAGTCCTCTAAGTCCTGGCTGCTCTTATAGGAAGTACCCGCAAGAGTCTCCGTCACCGCTCCGTTGTCGCGTCTCGCTTACTCTTCCCGCTAACGAACGTGCTGCTGTTAACTTCTATTCAAGTTCTAAGTATCATGTATTTAAATAGTTTTACAACAGCCAATATTTGGCTAAAAACAATTGAGCATATGGTAGCAGAAAGAAAAAAAAAGCCACCAGATTTGTACAGGATAAAAATTGGTTTAATATTACAAACAGAAATAATGCAATTGATCGAAAGAATTCAAACTATTTTATAAAATGCCTATCTAACCTAGCGCTATATACCCGACCATTCAACAAACACATACTAACTGGAATCAATATCTGACAATTCATCCAGCCGCTCATACTCAGGTGATTCAATTTCAGGTAAACGTGAAGTAACAAAGTTCAATGTCTTAGTTCTCATTCTTGTTCTTGAAGACCCTGCAATCTGAAGAGAACCCGAGTCTATCCTCAGATTAGACGGCGTAAGAAAACTAACATTTTGACGAACAAAACTTATTTCATCGCCATCATCAACATATTCAGGCTCAGGATCAACAGAACCGTATCTGCGTTTACCTATGTTGCCACCAGTTGATTGTTTCCTTCTTTTGTTGTTGTTACCGTATTTGCTTTCTTCAGCCAATGCATCTTGAAACCGGCTAGATGATTGATATGTACTTCTTCTCTTTCTTTCCTTCTTGCTATCAAGATCAACTAAATTAACTTGCTGGATATCATCACTGAACTTGACTGGGGACACAGATAGTGATGATTTCAATGATTCTGATTCGCCTCTATTAGATGAAACACCTCTTTGTCTGCCATTGCTACGAAAAATATCAGCTCGATCAATTTGTTGAATGGAGGCATCATCTTCATCATTTATTATGACGGGATACTCAGACCGTCTTTTAGAATTCACTTTCCTATTGCTTAGAAGCCCAACACCGTTATCACCAACAATTGAATTAATTTTTTCAATAGCTGAATCATCCAATCGAACAGGAGACTCCGACACATTGCGTCGTTTGGAACTAACTTTCTTATTGGGTAGAAGCAAAACATCTTTATCATCATCAAGCAAACTTATTTTTTCAGTAGCTGCATAATTTAGTTGAGCAGGAGACCTTGATACATGGCGTCTTTGGGACTTCCGATTTCTATTAGTTGAGGGCACAACATCTTTATCACCATCAATTGAACCTATTTCTTCAATAGCTGCATCTTCTACTTCAACCAAATCTTCCTCAAGATGTCTTCTAGGCATCACCACATTGTTTCCAGGCGTATAAACGTCATCATCATCAGAGTCAAGACTATTTGATTTGCTTCTCCGTTTTCGGCCTGGTTTTGTGAATTTTCTAGAAGAGGGGCCAGTAGGTATGTTTGGACGTGTTCTAGCTTTCTGGACCTTTTCCTCCTTCTTATTACTTCTTTGATGCTTTCCTTTGTAGTGCTCATTAAAATAATGATGCTCCTCGTAACTCTTTGGTTTGAGATCTCTCAAGTGTCTCTTTGTATTGCCACCACGTCTAACATCATCTTCAACTTTAAAAACTTCAGGCCCATAGGTGATATCTGGTTCAGAATCAACCTCCTTTTGATTAATTGTGTCACTCAAACGGAGAGAGTTGATTTGCGAAGGTTCATCGCTTGAAATTCTGACATCTGTAACTTGGTCATCTGTATCCGATTGAGACTGATATTGGCTATAAAGTTCTTTATTGATATCATTAACCAATTTGGTTGATTTGGCTAGCTGTTCAGCTTCATCTCCAGCGGAAGTTGATGGACGAGAACTAGAAAGAGAGATATATTCGCTATCATCTGATTTTTCTGGAATAGGCTGGGAAAGTGAGCTGTCAACTTGAGGATCGGAAATAGGCTGGGAAAGTAAACTTTCAACTGGAGGCTGAGAAAGTAAACTTTCAACTTGAGGCTGAGAAAGTGAATTTCCAAATTGAGGGTCGGAAATAGGCTGGGAAGATGAACTTTCAAATTGAGGATCAGAAATAGAATATTCAGGTTGGCTATCTTCAAAACGAATGGGAGAAAGGCCATCTGTTGGTGGTGTTCGTGGTTTTGTGTACTCCTCATCTGTAATGTCGTCATTCTGCTTACTTTTTCTCTTTGGGGTATTGAACTTATATGACTTATGCACCTCAGCTTTCTTCTTCGGTATTCTGGTTTCATGGATGAGTTCGTCGACAGTCTTGATTTTCATTGGAGAATCGTCTCTTGTTTTGTTCTTGGCAGCCAGCTTTGAGTGATCAACGGGAATGGTTACGATGTGACTGAGACTTTTATCTAGGGAAGGTCCAGAAAAGATGTCTTTCTTCAAATGTGACCGTTTATTGTACTGTCTCTTGGGCTTACCTGTGATTTTACTGATTATGATGGGTTTCTGGGTGGTGTTGCTATGACTAGGGTCAGCCAATTTGTTTGGGGCAGTTTGAGCAGAAGGGATACCAGCGTTGGTGGGAGCATCTGATGTTTCAACTTCTCCGGTGGATTCTTTGGCCCATGGACTTTCTTCTGGAGCATCATTCTTCTTCTCATCAATAAACACGATATCGTCATCATCTCCTTCTTCAATTAACTCAGTGGTGGTTTTATGATCAACATCAAAATTCTTGTTTGTTAATTTGCCTATACTCTCTGTATCACCTCCAGTTGCAGATTCTTGTTCCTTCAAGAGCTCAAGTAGCGTATTCCTTGATTCGGGTCTCAATACTTTTTTCTCCTCTTCGTCAAACATCTTATTTGCTTCAATAACTTCAATTCTTTTCTTCTTCTTTTCGACTAAAACCTTTGCTTTGAACTCATTAGGACTGTTAAATAGCTTCTTCAAATTATATATCACATGTAACCCGCAATCGTAAAAGTTTTTCTGTTGGGGAATGGAGCAAGTATGCTTAAGAATTTCTGAGGTTTTAACATCAAATCCGTATTTCTCCTTCGCATATCCAACTAGAAAGTTCTTCAACGGTGCCGTTATGTTTGGGTGCGCTTTCTTCAATGAGTCCAAAATAAATATTCTTGCAAACTTTTTCTTTTCAACTGCACTTATACCTTGTTTTTCATCGTTCGTAACATTTGTACTTGTTGCATCATCCTGTGAGCATGCGACAGCTGATCCGGTCTCAGATGAAGTTGCCGAGCTCGATTCTCCGGCCAGTGACTCACTTGCGTCTTTAATCAAATCTGACTTCTCTTTTGCTGCTTCTTTTTCCTGTTTCTGGATCTTTAAATGCATTCTTTTTAATTTGGGTAAGTTGGTAATGACCACAAAATACCAGTGAAGATGCTCGTTGATGGGGACAATAAGATAATCATTATCAAAAAGGTTATTGTTTGATTTGACCCAGGATTTAACATTTGAAAAATAATCACCATCAGCTACCGGTTGTGACAACTTGGTATAGAAGAAAGAACTCATAACGTCAAACTTGGGATACTTCGTTGTTCCTTCCCTTATGGCACACTGTAGATTATACCTTATAAAAAAATCAACAAGAGTATCATTGATCCAGTTACCGTTGTACAAACACTTGAAATCGTTGTTGGTGATTGCCATTTTCGTACCATCATCAAATTTATAATGCAAAGACGGCTGAAACACAATTTGATCTTCGTATGAAATTAGTTCATACAAAACCTCAGCTGTTTTCTGTTCTTCGGCTTCTTCAACTCCTTCAAAAACTTCAATGGGAGTAGGTTCCGAGTCGCCATCCATTCCCTTATAGTCCATTTGAATGCCTCTGGAATGACGGCTTCGAGTTGTTGTCGCTAAATGATCAGGGGTTATATTGAAAGTGGTATGTCTTTTCGTAGATTTCCCATAAAAATTGGTTGGGGAAATTGAATTTGAAGATTTCAAATAATTGGCCTTAAGCTCATTATAATCGCAGTCATTTGTCTTAGTATTCAAGAATTCTTCCTTGAGACTCATAATGGATGTAGACTTGTAACCAATTAAGAACACCCACAGACTACTGGTTCCAATGTTCTCGTTGGGAAATTTGATGGCCCGATCACCTTTAAAATTGAGCATAAAATTGAGTTTCGATGAATTTGGGGTGGATGAAAACTGTACCAGCGTAATGCAACTCATAGGAACGTGAAACAGAAGTGCATCAGCAGAATCTCTGATTTCTAAAGTACCCGCTCTAAAAGCAATTTTCCAACTGTAATATTCATCTTTGTATGAGCCAGCTCTGGGAAATACTATTATCCTTTCCATCTCATAAACTTTAATAAAATTGTCGGGTATGGGCACAGGAATAGACTTCGCTTTTGGTTTCTTAGGTTTTGCTAAAAGAGGTCCGTTTTGAATCCCATATGAGTAGGCCTCATCTGACTCCATAAGGGATTTGGTCACCTTTGCATGTTTAGTTGATTCAAAATTGGACCCGCTATTAAAACAAATTGAATGGGGGAATTCGCATGTTAGTAGAATGCATAGATATTTCGTGGAGGTTCGATATTGAATATGTACATACCTTAATGTGTCGATAGGTTTTTGACCTTTTGTTGTACGTGAAAGTGACTTCATCGGCTTGCTTAACCAACGGCCTTTTGGAGGACTTAATCGTGTTGATTGTGTTGTATAATAATTGGACATTGAGCAAAGCCAAGTAAGTGATGATCAAACTTGCTCCTCCGTTGGCAAATTGGTAAAGCTCAAAAGTATCTGGGTGGTTTTCTTGTATCCAGGGGGATTAATAGTGAGAGTGTAAAATAAGGAACAGAACGTAGCAAACTTGGTAAATGTGATATAGTTGTGTTATTGTGGTAATAGTATTGAAATCAGGATCCTTTTCTGTTGAGATGATTCAATGCAATCTTCTTTTGCCAGGCTAATCAATCTGAAAACATGTTCGCGTAGGAAAAGCTGAAGCTGAGATGAATTTTAATTAAATCGTCCTATCGACGCGCCGATTCTGGAAGTGCGTGTGCCACCCGAAATACGGAATCCATTTCGTTTTTTTTCAGTCATCAAATGTTTGACGTCTATAACCTATTCCGGGGAAGGCCCCCACCACTTTTACCATACAAACCCACAACAAAACCTTCTTCATAACAGGAGACTGAACTTCTCGCCATCATGCTACGGAAACAAGTGTTAACATCATCCAAAACTCTCTACAGATCAAGTCTTGTGCAGGCGAGAACTTTCCATTTCACTGCCACTATCCAGGCAAAGTCTCCATATCAAGTGTTTGTCGATACATTTAAACAAGAATGGAAAAAGTCATCTGAATTGAGTGATCAAATTAAGCAATTGAAGAGTGCCACTGATGAGATGAGTGAGTCTGAAGCTTTCAAAAAGGCCAAAGATGCCTACGAAAAGGCCCAAAAAGGTTCGGGTGCCGTTGCCAAAGGTGTCCATAAAACCGCCGAAGTTGTTGGTGATGCTGCACAAAAGGTTTGGGAATCACCTGTTGGTCAAGGTGTCAGAACCACAGTTAATACCACCGCTGACGTTTTGGACAAAGCAGCAGAACCAATAAGACAAACTAAGGTTTATAAGGATGTCCATGAAGTTTTTGATGAAGATTCAAGATACGGTCTTTATGAAACCAAGGAACAAAGAAAGGCAAGAAGAGAAAGAGAGTTGAAGAACAAGCCTAAAGCAGTGAAAGCAAATGATGAAGCCGGTAATGCCTTAGTTGCCACAAATATAAAAGCAGAGCCATCTCTTAAAGATAAACTGAAAATTAAGCCAACCTCCCTCTTGGGTAAAACATTACTCACACTAAGAGAGAAGTGGGAAGAAGCTGAGAATCCTTTGCTCGTGTTAATCAGAACTATTGGTCAAAAAATTGGTGGATTTTTCGATGAAACTGAAGGTGCTCAAGTTATTAAACAATTTAGAGAAATGGATCCAAATTTCAATACCGAATCATTTACAAAGACTTTAAGAGAATTCATTATTCCTGAACTATTAGAGGCTTACATGACTGGTGACGAGAAGGTGTTGAAACTATGGTTATCAGAAGCTCCATTCAATATCATTGCTGCTCAACAAAAGCAATTAAGAGAACAAGGTATTTACTCTGACGGTCAAATTTTGGATATCAGAGGTGTCGATATTGTCTCATCTAAATTGTTGGAACCTAACAGAATCCCAGTTTTTGTTGTTGGTGCTAGAGTGCAAGAGATTAACCTTTATAGAAAGGCCAAAACTGGTGAACTAGCTGCTGGTTCTGCCGAAGACATCAGATTATCCACATACGCTATGGTTATCACCAGAGTGCCTGAGGATATTGATAATCCAGAAACTGAAGGATGGAAGATTTTAGAATTTATCAGAGGTGGCTCCAGATCATTCACATAGATATCATTCGAGATGAGTTTTTGTTTTCTTCTCCTTCATTTTCATTTGCGACACTGCATCGTAACTGGTCTAATATAAATATCTGTAAATAGAACTGTCAGTCTACTATATTTTTTTTTGTAAATTTGATACGTAATAAAAGTAGTTAAATGGTAACGACAGAGCTGATATGAATTTTTAAAATTCGATGCAATTCTTGATACAACTACGTTCTCACTTACATATGTTTCGCTTTTTATTTTTTTTCGTTTTTGAAATTTTGAATGTCCGAAATTTGAATTGAAGCCATTTCGGGACCGAGTTCTTGTTTGAAGGAGTACATTGGTTCATGAATTGTGCGTATACATATTAAAGACTATAAATCATTACAATGTCTGATCAAACACGCCACACCTCAAATAACACAAAACAACATTACAGTCATTCTCATAGATCAAGGGATCATAGTGATAGTCGTCGCCATCGCCATCACCATCATCATCGTCACAGTCGAAGTAGGCATGACCATAGCTCTCAACGATACAGTTCACATGATACATCTGACAGAAAAAGACGTCATTCAGATAAAGAAAATACTCACAGAGAAATTAGAGATGAGTTCAAGGGTTACATTGTGGTTGAAGCATCTGACTTCGAATCATCAAGTGATGAACTTGAAACCCAAGGAGTGTTGTCCTCACTCAAAGATGGAGACGGTAATTTAAACTTGCAATTACTTGAGCATTACGATAATTCAAATAGTTTGAAAAAGAGAAAGCTGCCAGATGGTCCCTCGAGTATGGTATCTGATGAGTTGAAAATTATAGATAAGCCTACCCTTCAAAAGAAAAAATCTGTATTAGATGTCAAGTATGAATTTGGAGATAGTGGTTCGAATTGGAGAATGATGAAACTCAACAAAATACTAGAACAATCGAAGTTTGATGCCCATAAGGATGCAGAAGATTATGCTCTTGAAAGATATGGTGACTTGAGATTGTTTTATATTGCACTTGAAGAAAAGGAAGAGCTTGACAGACGAAAGAAGGCACCTGATAGACGATCTTGGGTTTATAAACCTACTGGGCGACTCATAAAGAAGTATGGTTTGAAAATTGAAAGCCAAAAAGATAATACTGGTGAAGCCAAAGTTGAACAAGTTACGGCAGATCAAGTGTCAGAAGCACGAATTAGAATGATGAAAGCCAAAATAATGGGATCTGTGTTATTCCCCAAACTGGAAGCTAGGTACAATGAATTAAACAGCACTTATACTAAACAACAAAACATGAAGGTGAAACCAGACAGTTCTCAAAACAAAAACAGAAATTTAACGTTTGTTGATGAGAATGATTTGACGATTTCTCAAATGGTGGAAGTCGAAAAAGAGTCAACATCAAAAGATAATCTCAGACAATCAGCAAAACAGATAGCATCAATGAAAACGTTCGACAACAATGATTTAGATCAGCAAGATGAAGTGGCAAGTAAGTTAGCTAAACTATCCGAGACATCAGAAATTGCAATCAACAAATTCATTGAGGATCCAAAGTTGATGAAAACCTTAGAAAGTTGTTTGTTTTGTCAAGGAAACGGAATGAGAGATTTGCCAATATTGAAAGAAACTGATAATTTTTACATAACTCTACCGCCAAAACCAGAAATTACTAGCAATGGAACATTAATTGTGCCCAAGAAACATATCAAAAACAGTTTATACTTGGATTCCAATGAATATGAAGAATTGAAAGACATTATGGAATCCTTGTCAATATTTTATTTTAAGTCGCATAAACAAAATGTGATTTTCTATGAAGAATCATTGTATGAGACCAACCATGCCAACATCAAATGTGTTCCAATTCCAGCCTCTTTTGAACCAAAAACTGTTGGATCATATTTCAGAGAAGGTATAATGGAACAAGTTATCGATAATGAACACCACCATCAGGCTCTAATTAAAACTTCAGACAAAGGATACAGACAATCACTTGCCAAAGAGGCACCATTTTTCCATGTTTGGCTTGATGTTGATGGTGGCTTGGGTCATATAGTAGAAGATGTCGTCAGCTGGCCCAAACATGATTCTTTCAGTAGAAGGATTATTGGTGGGTTTCTTGATGCTGATCAGTTCAAGATTATGTCACGTCCTAAGTTCAGTGTTGAAAAAAGGTCAGTTATCCAGTCTTTCGTTGAGAAGCTCAAGGATATGTAAAATCTTAGTGTGTACAATGTTGATTTATACTATTGCGTGGTAATTAAGTAGAAAAAAAACAAAAGAATACTACTAGCATTAATCGTTATATGTATAAGAGGTTTATAATAGCCCGAATAGAAAAAAGAATTTAATAAAGAATCGAGATTCGAGGTCAACGAATTGGTATCATATCATGATGATAGAAGTGAAACGCAACAGGAAAAAAAAAGATAAGGCATATAGAAAAAATAAAGCAATGAGGAAGCAATGTACATGAATAAGTTATTGTAACAGGGAAAATAATATCAAAAACGAATGTTCAGCAATGAAATTGATCATTTTTTAGGTTCTTCTTCTTTTGGTTGTGATGCTTCTTGCTTGGCTGGGACTTGTGGTTGGTGGTCGTCCAAGTTCAACTTATCCTTCACCAAAATAACATTGTCTTGTTCTTGAACGCTTTCACTCTTAATCAAGTGTTCTTGTTCCTTCACAACATTGATACGCTGCTTGAAAGTAGCATTCTTTGGATCGACTTGTAATTCTTGTTCATGATAGAATTCTTCTGGCAAAGAGTTCAAAACAGCCTTCAGAGCAGCTATTCTGGTTGGGTAAATTTGAGCATCACCGTAAGTGTACGCATTAACTAGAAGCATCAAAGTAGATGGGATATGAGATCTCAATCTCATATCTAACCAACTCTGTAACCATAATCTCATTTCAGCTGGTGTTGCAGAACTGATGGTAATACCACGGGAAGCACAAGCAACTTGTAACTCAGGGACGGATAAAGAATCAACACCTTCGTAATCAATAGCCATGTCATCGTTTTTGATCTTCAACATCTTGTGTCTGATTCTGTATCTTAAAATTTGATCAGTACCATATGGTCTCATACCCATATATTTACAGAAGGCAACCAAAGTACTTCTGGAAACATTATCCAAAATCAAATCATCCTTAAACAGCTGAGCAACTTTCAGCACTTGATCCTTAGGAACTTCTTCTCCAGATCTCAACTTTGAGTAGAAATCCTTGAAATTGGCTTTTTGTTCTTCAGTAACATTACTTGGTAGCTTGATTTTTTGTTTTGAAGTTCTCAAAGCGGCACTGACCTTAGTTCTGGTATTTTTCAAAATAGCTAATTTACGTTCCTTATCAATCTTAGATTCATATGTGGATGGCAACAAATTTGGGAACAACTTTAAGGCGATTGGTAACAATAATTCAGCAAATGGGATAATAACAAACATAGCGAACGGGAAAATTCTCAAGACATCACCGATTGTTCTTTGAAGTTGTCTGTATTCTCTTCTTGATAATTCATAACCAGTGGCCATCTTATAAAGAAGTTTGGAAGAAATTTTGATTTCCAGACCCAACAATTTGGTACCGTCTTTATAGTGATTCACTTCATGTTTCACCTTCTCCCACAGTGTCAATTTCTTTTCGGGTTCAGCGGTTTCAGTAGTTTTGGCTGGGGTTGAACTTTCAACTAGAGTAGGCTTTGGAGCAGGAGGTGTTGTTTTTGTGGAATTCAAACGAGTGAATAAAAGGGAATGATGGGTAGGATATTGGGCATATCTTCTACCGTGAGCAAGCCCCACAATTGGGACACCCGGTATCAGTCTCCTTGGGACATTCAAGAGGGCAATGGATTTGGAGTATCTAAGCATGGTTAGTGGTGGACCAGGGAGACAAACAGGTGTGCTGGTTTTGTGTCTGGTTGTAAGAGGGTACGTGGTGTGTTATGGTTGCAACCTAAACTCTGACAAAGTGTGTGACGAGCTGAATTCAGTTAGCTGGATTACTGACCGGACCACGGTAGAACTGAGAGTCACAGTGTCACCAAGATCGTACTGGAAACTGAAAACTGGTGGGTCTAAGAGCTGACGTAAGTCATTGGCTAAGCAAGTCCTGGATAAGACCGAGACCGGCATCAAGAAGGTACTCCTCGCACCTCTACAAACTTAAAGTTTGAATAGACGCGTCGATCGACCTTCCGATACAGTGAAAAAAAATTTGAACTTGTTTTTGTTCTGAGTTTACTGTAAAAACAGGGAAAAGCAACTGAAATCAGCCTCCTGAATCGGTTTCCTTCCATTTCGTCTCGAAAACATCGTCTTTCACAATGGCTAAGAGAAAGAGACAATCTGTGCAGCATGCTGATGCTTCGAACGTGTCAATCACTTCAACTTCAGCTGAAATTGATACCTCCGATCTTCAAAGCAATATTGATGACAGCTCTAGAATGGACATATCAGAAGAATTGAGTGAACCTCATGACGTTCATGAATCCGGAGATGAAAAAGACGATGAAGATGATGATGAGTCAGAAAGTGAAGATGAACAACCATCATTTATCAAACGTCAAAAGAAGTCGCAGTTGTCTGCTCAAGATGTTCAGATTGCCCGTGAAACCGCTGAACTTTTCAAGTCCAATATTTTCAAACTAGAAATTGATGAATTGATTAAAGAATTGAAACTGAAAGAGTCACATTGCAAGTTGATCGAAAACTCACTTCACAGATTACATGATATAATACAACAGATCCCAAAATCCAAAGAGTTTGCATTATTTGAAGCTGAAGCATTGTTCAACAACTCCAAGAACAAAGTCGTCATCCCATTCCCAGATCCAAAGCCAACTTCATTCAAGAGTAAATTACAATATGATGTTCCAGAGTTTGTCTCATTGGTTGGATCTTTCGGTATGAAAACAGCTATTCAACAGCCCAAGGGAATGTCTGTCGACATGGCATTGACTATGCCAAAATCATTATTCCAGCCGAAAGATTACTTGAATTACAGAGCTATTTACAAGAGAGCCTTTTACATCGCATACTTGGCCGATCATTTAATTCAGTTATCCAAAAAGAACCATCTCCCAATCAAAGTTTCATATGATTACCTCAATGGTGACAGATTATGTCCCACAATCCTCATTGAGAGTGTTACTCCTGAACATCCCCACAAAGATGATTTGATTTTTGAAAAAACCAAGATGTCCATACGGTTGATTGTTGGTTTTGAAATTGGTTTATTTGAAAGCAAAAAATTGTTACCAGATAGAAACTGTATCAGAGTGCAAACGAAGAATGATTCTGATCCCCTACCTCCAACACCATTATACAATGCATCATTGTTATCTTCCACAGCATATAAATATTATCTTGAAAACTTGGTCACTGCCAGAAAGTCAGCTGAAGCATTTCGTGATGCTGCAATGTTAGGTAAATTATGGCTCAAGCAGAAAGGTTTCTCTTCTCATTTCAATGAAGGTGGTTTTGGTCATTTTGAATTTGCCACTTTGATGGCTGCGTTACTAGAAGGTGGTGGTGAAAACGGAAACAAGATTTTGTTGCATGGTTTTTCCAGTTATCAATTGTTCAAGGGTACAATCAAATATCTGGCCACTCAAGATTTATGTAATGATGGTTATCTGTCATTCAGCTTCTCCCTTGATAAGTTTGCAGCATACAAGAAAAATGGATTCAAAGTGCCGACTATCTTTGATAAGTACACCAAAATCAACATTTTGTGGAAAATGTCTGCATCATCATATGAATTATTGAAGAAGTATGCTGTTGAAACATTGCACTTACTTAATGATGTTGTGCAAGATAGATTCAAGCCAATTTTTATTCAAAAGTCTGATGAAAACTTGCTCAAGTATGATTCATTGGTCCAGATTCCACTCAACTCAATTGATGAAGAAGGTTTCGGTGCTTTAGAGAAGATATCATTTCTATCCTTTGAAAATTTCATTTGCAGTAAGATTTACAGAATTTTATCCAAGGCACTTGATGGAAGAGCAACACAAATACATATCAGCATTTCAAAGAAGGACAGGCCTTGGTCAATAAATAAGAGAAAACCATCCAGTTCCGAATCGCATGATGCATTGATCAATATTGGTTTGTTCTTAGATTCAAGTCGGTGTGAGAAGAAGGTCACTAAAGGCCCATTGCACTCTGAAAAAGAAGCTGGTGAAAAGTTTGCTTCATTCTGGGGAACAAAAGCTCAACTCAGAAAGTATAAGGACGGTAATATCCAATACAGTTGTTTGTGGCAATCAATATCAACTGAATCTACAGTTATCACCATCATCAAATACATCTTGACTCTTCATCTCCATAAAGACATTTCCGAAAAATTGATAATCAACTCCAACAAGTTCATCAAGTTATTGCCTCAACCTGTCATCTCTTCCAAGGATTCAACTCAACCAATCATTCTGCCTTTCCATTTTCAAGACTTGAAAAACTCATATAATGAACTTTGCAAGACTCTATACGACTTAAAGTTACCATTAGTTATAAAATCCATCTTCCCAACATCCCCATCTTTAAGAAATACCTCACTACTCCTCCCAGTTCCATTTGCTAGCTCCAGTGAAGAATTTTTCAATGAGTCAATTATGCAATTTGAAACATCTACAAAGTGGCCTGATGAATTAATCGCATTGGAACAAACTAAAACTGCTTTCTTACTTAAAATTGATCAATTGTTGAACAAAGAGACTGCTTACAAATGCTTCTTGGAGAAGGATGAATTAACAATTCCTTATAATGACAAGATTGTTCTTTTGAAAGTGTTAACTCCTGAAGGTTATGGTTTCAGTTTCAGAATCTTGACAGAAAGAGATGAAGTTTTGTATTTGAGAGCAATTGAAAATGCCACTGACAAACAAAAGAAGACTGTGACAGATGTGTATTTGAGATTCAACCAAAAGTACATGGGCTCTACCAAGCATCACCGTGCAGTTGCTACATTGGTGAATCATTACCCATTTTACTCTCCTGTTGTCAGATTATTCAAAAGATGGTTGGACTCCCAACTTCTCTTGTGTCATTTCCCTGATGAATTAGTTGAATTGATTGCTTTGAAGGTTTTCGTTGATCCTGCTCCATTTTCTGCACCTTCAAGTGTTGCCTCTGGTTTCTTAAGAATCCTTCATTTTTTGAGTACATGGAATTGGAAAGAGGAACCATTGATTCTTGATCTTGCCAAAGAGTTCGATGATGATTCAAATAAGGGTAACTACATAGACAAAATCAGTGATAAGTTGACTGTTCAATCATACCAGGTGATGTACAACAATTTCAACAAGTTGAGACAAGAAGATCCAAATGCCATTAGAATCCAATATTTTGTTGCTTCCAAAGAGGATCCATCGGGTAAGCTATGGACATCACATAGAATAAGTTTACCAATAGCATCTAGATTGACTGCTTTGTCCAAGGCCGCTATTTCTTTGCTTTTGAAACATCAACAACATAATGGTGCCATAAGTAACAAGGTGTTGAAACTTATTTTCACCCCAGCATTGAAAGACTATGATTTTGTGGTTAGATTGAACGTTCCAACTGATTTCTCCATCGCTAGTGGAATTCTGCCTGACAACAAGTTCAAGAATTTGGTCCAAACATCATCTGAGTTTTCGGAAGATGTTACTACAACGGTTGATCCAACACAGAGATATTTTGAAGAATTGGTTTCCAGATACAACAATGTTATGGTTTTGTCAACAAATAAGTTTATTGGTTTAAGTGATAATGGTAAATCCAATGTCATTACTGGTTTATTCAATCCTTCTGTGGTGAATGGAAAGAAAAAGTTTAGAGTGAATATTGGATACGATGTGAAACCTACTGAGGATGAGCAATTGGAATTCAACAAAGACTCGGTGTTAGCTCAAGTGGTAAAGCTGGGTGGAGATCTGGTTGCTTCTTTCGAGTCCAAATAAAGAAATAAACATTTTCTATTCAGAAACACTTATTGTATTCTTCACTAATTGATTATGCTTCTTTATTTTGTAATAGTACTGTATAGAAATCTTTTCTTTCTTTTAATTCTTTATCATTGATTTATGAAGTGTATGAAGTAGCTAAATAATCCTCAAGACCATGTGCATATTAACGATTATATAAATTGAAACCGCATGTGATGGTTTTCAACTAGTGTCAATGCAGCTGGACTGTAATCAATTTTGGATAAGTTTGATGAAAATTCGATATATCTAGGCCGGCTTATATATACAACAAGCTAGCTAGCTGCGCTAGATAATATTTACTTCATGTGGACCCATTAAATATAGACTATACATATAGTACGAATTGTTTAATTGTAATATTCTAAAAAAAAAAAGATAAAACATTAATATATTTCTTTTCTGTAGGCATATATATATATATACGTTTAAACGTTAATTAATTAATAATACACGTCAAATATCGTAATTTGGGTACAAAACAGCTATCTGTTAAGAGAAGAAAACAATTTTGTTAATTTTGTTTTCTTTATTTCAACTTTATTAAATTAATATTCCCTTTTTATGTCATATTTTCATTTTTTCACATACGTTTAGTAATCATATAACTATACAAAGAACAAATAAAGTTAAATAAAAATAGCTAAGAAAGTATAGTAGAATTTGAATAAAGGAAGTTCTTCAGGCAGATCAATAATAGCCATTAAATAAAAAGGAAAATAAAGAGTTATGTAGGAGGAACACAGCATTAAAAAAACTTTTTTTTTCTTTTTTCGAATTATATAAGTTTAATAAAAGTTCAAAATGTTGAAAAATTGGAAAATTTAATTGTAAAAAAAAATTAATCAAGCGTCAAAGTGTATCGCCATTTTGTAATATCTTGCAAATTAAGGAGATAACTAATTTCTTTATATTTGGTCATTTTGGATCTCCAGATTCCGGAGTCTTACTTTATTTCTTATAGTATCTGGATAATTTTTATATATTATTTATCTTTTAGTAATGTGCTTAGATCAGCATCTGGACAATCTAATTGTTGATTTGTTGTTGATACAATGTTGTGTTGTGTATAAATGAGGAACTACTTGCCACAATAAATTCCATATATTTGTTGTGAGGCGCAAAAGTAGTCGATCGTCCTTTTTTTTTACTGAGCATTGTTCCAGTAGATGTTCAATATATCAAACAATTTCGTATGATATATGAATTCTGATTCATTGGTTTTATAATTTATCCAATAAATTGTTATATAATATATATATACGTTTCTATTTCTAATTTTTTTGAACTTTTCCTTTTTTATTTGTTGGACATGTTACCAATTTGCCTTAACATTTTCTTTTAAAGTTAAATTCTACTTTTCAACTTTATTTGTTTTTTGCATATATAGTCTAAAGATAGGATTGATTATAATTTATTATATACTATAAAATCGTATGTGAAAATATATTAAATGTCTCCATCCCAGTTCTGAGAAATTGAAAAATATTGTGAAGATACTTGTTTTTTTCCACCAGATGCCAATTGAATAATGATTCAAGAAAAAAAAATAATAATTTACAAAGTAGGAAGATGATTTTGTTATATCGGTGTTTGTAAAATGTGATTATTAATACTAGTTGAAGTTGCTTACTAATGTTGGTGACCGAAACAGTAGTATATGATTGCAAGAAGGACCATCTCTGCTCCTTTGTTCATGTTTAATTTATCTTGCTGCTGTTCACCGTTCTAGGTGGTGAACCGATGCCTATGATTTCTTTTTACGCAGCTTCACCGTTTCAACCGGCGGAGCAATATTTTAATTCCCTTTTTTATATACTTTCTGACTTTCGATGCCCTTTTTTCTGATTACTGACCAAACCTTTCTAATTTCTGTTTTTCTTGGGTTTCGGCGGTATTTCCCTCTCCAATTTTACCCTTTACTTCAAAATCGGGTGGTGCCTATAAAGAGCTCATCGATTCCCCTCTTTTTGGTATCTTCTCATCTTCTTTTGTTAACTTAATAAAATCATCAAGTATTTGGCCGAAGAATTATACATTAACAGCAAAAAAAAATATTCCATGGAGGCAGTCTACCAAAACCGAAAAGGTCACATGGCCACAAGTTCACTTTTGATGAGGATCTTCAACATCACCTTAATGTTGTCAAGTTTTTATTGGTTTATCTCCTCAGCATGTTCCAGAATTGCCACATCTTACTCAGTTGCCTAAATTGTCACTAATCTAGGCCCATGGTTCAAAGACTACTGCACATCATTTGTCCAAGCTCTCGATTTCTACTTTACAATTTCCATCAACATCATGTCTATCCTGACAGCATTCACCAGCATTTACTCCTTCATCAATGGTTTACCTACAGCCCCTGTCCTTTTACTACTAGGTGTTCCTTTTCTGTGGTGGTAGTTCCGTGGAAGAAGCATCAAGTCGGCCGCTCCTCCATCACGTAAAGGAAATCCTGATGTCAATTATAATTTCTATCTTAACCAGACTGTCTCCAACCCTTCTGTCGTTGCTCCTGAGTCTCATGGTCCCAGAGTCTCTTTCACTTCCCCATCCTCCTCTTCCCACAAATCCCTGCTCTCCAAGTTTTGGTCCTTGTTTTCTTCTGTTCCAGAGAGGGACGAGAAGCTATTGCCTGCCACCTATCGGTTCCCAACTTTAACATTTTTGCCAGAGAATCGTGTTTCTGAACTTCAGCAAATCCTAACAGGTTTAAAGGATAGAGTGTTTGACCTATCTGTTTTACTCACCAAACTCTGCGAAGCTAACCCAACAGTCAACCACCCACTTACTCATGCTCTCGAATAAAGTATCAGCAACCATCTTTTCTATAACATCACCACTTTCAAACGCTTCTATCTCGCCTTTGACATCGAGAAGTCAGATCTACTGAACAAGATTAACCATAATTTCAACAAGTTGAATTCCATCCCACCTGCCGGTCAAGCATATGGCTGCAAGAAGACTCTTGAATACATTGCTGCTGAATGCATTTACTTGTCTTTCGCTAATATGGATATGCTTCTACCTTGGTTGACTAAGTATGGTACCTTTAGAAACGTTTCTTTCAAGCACGCTTTCCTTGATGAAGTCCACAGGTACACTGACATCCAAGAATTTGCTACTGCCAATATCGATAACACTGATGAATTCTTCAGACGCAGCTCCAATCGTCGCTCACCAAAGAAAACAGGTTCTGATGAGAACCCCTCCTCAACAACCAATACAGCGTCAAGTTTAAATCCCGTTGATCCCAAAACCATCCTCCCAAGCCAGGTCGAACATATTCACAGCAACAACATCTCAGTCACAGGTTCCTCAGACTCTGCTGTTCTCATCCTCGGTTATGACTTCATCCGCATCCATTCATCATTACTACCACTCAACAACATCTCCACTTCTACTACTGATTCTCCACCACCCAACTACGACTCTTTAATAGAAGAAGCCCTATCTTCCTATCAAGATGCCCCATTGGAACTGCCACCTCGTCACCCACCGGACTACATCTTCCAACTCACTGCTCCTCTCAACTCTTTAACTCCTCGTCCACCCATCAAGCTCGACCTGAAATCAACTGAATTCCTCCAAGGCGATGTTGATCGCTTACTATCCCTTGGCTTCATTCGACGCACTGATCCTTGTTCCCATTGTGCTATCCCTTTTGTCACTTGGGCCGGAAAGAAACCCCGTATGGTTATTGATTTCCGCCCTCTCAATAGCATCACTGTCCCACTTCCATCTTCTCTGGTTCCTTTTAATCATCTGGTCACAGGTTTGCCATCATGTCTACTATACAATCCCTTTGTCTCAACCATAGATAATAGCAACATGTCTTCTTCTCTTGTCCAAGGTTCTTGGTTGTTCATGTTGGGAATTAATTGATGTTTAATTTGTGCAATCAGTAGATGTATATACTGTTTTATGAAAAATGATCATATACCTATATGCAATAAAATTTGAAATTTAATCTGGTATATGGCTGTCTATTTATACATGTGAATAGCTAACTGTATATTGTATTTCTATATAATCAGAATGTTAACATTATTCTATCGTTAATGACTCGTCACATTCTAACTCATGTATGCATGTAATTTTAGCATGTGTATGTGCAAATCCAAAAAAAAAAAAATATACCATATAGGCTATAGCCATATGCATATTTATAGCAATTAATTGAACTTATTTATATACATGTGTAATTGCAAGCCAGCTTGTAAATTTTATTATTTGTACTAGCTCTATGAATTTAATTCTAATCACTAAAACATTTGTAATTTATGTAGCTATATATAGATATGCTCAACTAATTACTAATTAAAAAACAAAATTTATGCATGTACATTCAGGTGCAACCAGCTAGCTTTTAATCAGTATCTATTTAATGCACACGTGGTGATCATAAAGCTATATCTTAATTCCAAAAATTATCCGAATTGATACTTAGTGCATGTGAAATCTGCATCGATCTATTCACCATTACCAAATAGTTTCATTCAGTTCCATATGTGATTTGAATATCTTAAAACATGATTTTTATGCAACGAGCGTGACACTCCGATGGTGACTTGTCCTTGAAATGTTTGGCAATTTCAACAAAATTACGCATGTGCATTGTCTCAACTAAACGTAGCAGAAGCTCATCTTCATCAGGGGTCCAGTCCGTATCCATGATCTTTTTGGGTTGTAATTTGATATATATATGTTAAAATGGGTTGCTTGTGATATAGATGTTAATATGGTTTGCGTGTGAAATTGTGTGTGATTGCGTGTATTTTGTCCAGAAATTCATATAAATTTTTTCCATACGTGGGTATAGTTGAGAGTTTCTGAATTTCGAGGAAATATCATCACATTTAAATCGAATTGAGTAGTGTGGTATGTTACATGTATACATGTGATTAAATTAAGTTGAAACAAGCACCCTACAAAAATGACAAGGAGAGGTTAGACTTAGAACGCGAAACGTCGATACGAACGATGTAAGCTGAGAAAAATAGACCAATGAGCGGTAATTAGTTCATGTCACTGTACAAATATACTTTACATGACACAAATTTGAATGCTTAGCTGTAAGCACGTTAAAACATACAATAACTTTATTTTCATTATGTGGCTTGACGTAATACCAATGCCAAAGACATAATGGCTGGAAACTCATGCATGATGCCAACCCATGCACTTAATCAACATATGGATGTTTTTGACTGATCACATTCTCCTTTTATGCACAAATTCTCATATGATGCTAGAGAAGATCTATAACTGGCCAATAGTGATTGATGAATGACAAAGGTAGCTGGTATAAAATCACGAACCAACTAATTTAGCATGTAGTATCAATTGATCAGTTAAATTTTCTGGTATGTAGTATCACAAAAAATTTTGATTCAGACAGTGGATTGTGATAGATAATTGGTTGAAATATTAATTAATAACATTTCAAATCTTTCATGAACAAAACTAAAAATTTATAGTATGTAACGCCTCTAGGTAATCAAAACGGAATGCTACAGCTAGCATTTGATGCATGTGATAGTTAGTCGGCATCATCGACTAAAATTTGGTTCTCCCAGCTAAAGCTTGTGCTCACTGCTAAGTGCTAAATTTGATAGTTTTCAACTCAAAAAAATTACATTCGATGAGATCAACGTTTACCCCATTGATCAAAAAAGCAGTCGTCAATTGGAGGCAACATAGAACTCTCCGAGATAATTAAATTGGTCCTTTTCAAATTCTTACTGAGTAAATTGATAACTATACATATGTACTTTGTTTCCTATATAAGAGATTTTCTAATTTTTCTATGGTATGATCCAAATGAACTTCGAATCAGGTGTCTACTTAGTAAATAATCAATGACGTATTCTGTTATTTTTTGGTGTGTGGCATATATATCACATTCTCAACTATCTAATGTTGTGTGAAATTGACGACTACCTCCATTCATTTGAAGCCATCTATCTCGTTCCATTCTTTTTTACCTTCGATAATATCAAATTCCTCATTCATAAGCACCCAATAACGGTCTTTGCAGTCATCTGGCGTCTTTCCATTAAAAGCCCTAGCAACAACTTCAAAATCATAAACTCCTCTTGATTCGGTTATAACGTACAGAAGTTCATCTTCTTCAGGGGTCCACAGCACAGTCATAATGAGTTGTAATTTTCCTATACAAGTGAGTAAGAGTAAGTTTGTGGTTAAGATATTTTAGCTGATGTATAACTGTTGAGTCATGTAAGTCCAAGAGATGTTAGCTAGGGGATTCAGCACCTGGAAATGCCATCAAATATAAATAACCACATTTTTTTTCCAGCTGATCTTAAAAGTGGCCCAAAACGATAAACGTTGGAAGAGATTGGAAAAAAAACGCTTAACCTGCACAAGTGACAAGAGATGAGATGCCGTTGCGCATTCGCAGTTCAGTTTCATGTGCAAGACGGTCGCCCCGCTGCGCAAAACTGGCACTTTTGGCATCTTTCACTGAATTATAACTTTCACCTTATACTGCAACACTCAATGACTATTAACTCAAACAATCAAATGCACCAATAATTGTAATTGACCTTCACACATGGTCAGGATATTCTTGATAGTTAACGGCAGTGAAGTGCTGGTACTATTTTGGGTAATTTGAACTTCTCGTTTAAGCTTAATTTGATGGCGTATTACCCAGATGACTGGATCCATGGATTTCGACTGTCAAAAAATGGCAGTGTTTATCTAATCAGTACACCAGTACCAGCATCAGTTCCAGTTGACTGTTCTCTTATCTTAGTATTTGGTTCTTTTTTCAACTTCAACAAACCAAATGGAAACAAAGAGTTTCAACTCATATGTCACCATTAGAAGACAGAAATCCATTGGAATTTCAAATGATTCAAAGGATGCCTAGCTCCATTATCAGTCATGAGTATTAATTTGCTTTGGAGATGTCATTGTTGTTTCTGATTTCTGAGCTGTGTGGATTTAAGATTTGGAATAGTGAATTTGTGAGACCCTATGTAGTGAGTGGTATTGTTTCTTTTCTGATTGTTTGTCACGTTGAACCATTTGAAAGACTCAATAAACTTCATTGCATTGCTGAATCATCTGACAACTAAAGCTTCAAATCATGTTCAGCAGTTATACCAATTCTCAAATATATATGAGGGTTTTTCTGTTCATATATTGAAAAGTTGGGGAGGATAAACGTGTGGGTGTTTTTTTTTGTTTTTTCACGCACTTCTGGATTCTGATAGTCTCATATAATTGGACATTGTGTCATATTGATATAGTGTTATCTGTAGTTGGTATCGAGTACTGAGTCCTGAACCCTGGGTTGTTGTGAATCTTGATAACTGAGCAGCTTTTCACCCGGACCGTGGCGTTTTCTGAGTTTGAACTTTGAAGTTTTCACGCGAGGAAAGTTGAGACTCGGACAGCTGCCTGTCTTCAAACTACATTGAGCGTAGTTCTTGTTTAATCATTTGGTACACCTTAAATTCCCAACACCGAGTAAGAAGAACTACATACTCTCCTATTGCAAACATATCAACAAAACAAAAGTGCCATCAATTTTTTCTTAAGTCAGAAAGAGTATCAAACTACAAAGATTATGGCAAGTCCCATAACCGAGAACAACAGCACAACAAGATCCAACCATCAACAGCTTGAAGAGGCGACAAGTCATCAATCCACAGAATTGCACGCAGATCCAGACAACACGATAGCCACCAGAAACAATCATTTCCCACCTACAAGTATATCCACAAAATCATTAAAGATGAAATTTCAAAATGATCCTGCATTACAGAAAGATTTCGAAGTTAACAATAAACAACTTTTAAAACAGCGGAGATCCAATTTTTCAAAGACTCTTGTTTCCCATTTGGAGAAGATTGGTGGAATGCTGCTCATCATTTTATTCATTACAGACGAATCTTTTCTATTGCTTCTTGTGAGAGCATTTCTGCAATTTATGATTTCAAATGACCCAACAAAGATACCTGGGGCGTCTCAAATCATGACGGATTCTGGAAGAAGAGTCGTTGCACTTAAGATGTTGGAAATGATGTGCTGGATGACCGCAGGTGCAATGATATTGCATACTATATGGCTCAGTGGGTACGGATTGATGGATTTCAGTGCTGGATCGGAAGGAAGAAGCTCAATGGAGGCCTTTTTGAATGAGAGAATCAATTACTCATATGGTGCATTTACTATTAATTTCATTGGCGAAGGACTTTATCAAAGTTGGTTCCGCAAATGGGTTTTCTTAATTGCTGCTGATGTTCTATTATTTGCAGTTCATTTTGTGCTGTATTCAGTGAACTATTTGATCAAGAGCAAGTTGCTAGAAGATGTGCTTAACAAAAAGGCAAATGATTCCAATACAAGTACAGGTAGATTCAGTGATCAGCTGACGGGAGAACTGAGTCAAGGTGAAGAAGAGATGGAAATGATTAAAGAATATGATGGATATCAAGGAAATATTTTACTTTATGAAATTGACCCCGTTGAGATATTCAAAATGGTTTTCAAGTTTGAAAGAACAGTGATTTCAACACCTGAGGAAGAGGCTCGAAATCAACGTCAAAATGACACTAACGATGATGGTGATGGTTCGGCTAATATAATGCCCGGTAGTTATATACGAAGATTTGCAAATATCGACAATTTGGTTTAAACAATAGAGTGTCAATTTCAAGGGTGGTTTTGGAGTTGGATAAATAATCGCTGTTTGTTTGTTTGCTATGTGTAAAATCTAATAAATTCACAAGAGATAGTAGTACGAAATAGTGATTCTGTCTTATGAATCATGTTTCTAAAATTATAAAGAACAGAAACGGCGTGTATTAAAAGTACATTTGTATAGAGGAAAGATATCTTCTCCATTGAAAAAAACTATTGAAAAATAAAAAAGGTAAAACAGATGGAAGAGAATGCAAAGGGTAGTAAGTGGGCGTCGGGAATCAGTTCAAATTTCCAATAGGACAGTTTCTCAAGTATTCTGCCTTATTTCTTAACACTCTAACAGACTTGAAAAAGATTTCTTCAGGAGGCATAGCACCAGTACTTTCAACATTGAAAATGAAGTGGTCTCTTTGTCTACCCAACTTGACTTTACCGTTGAATTTATCATGTCTCAACACTTCTCTGGAAACAGTATCTTTTCTAGCATCCTTAACAAAAGCCTCACCATTTTCTTTGATATCAATGACACCAGATGGGAAACATTTTTGGAACTCTAAAGCATCACTTCCGGTGATAGGCTTCAGAATGTTAATCACGGGCAGTAATCTATAAGAAGCAGTAGAAACTGGGGAAAACTTAGCATGGTCAGAACCAACACCCAAGATACAGTGAACTCTCAAAGAGATTTCTTGACCTGGTCTCAACTTAGCCAACAAAATATTAGGATCACAAGGAACAACGGGAGTCTTTTCGAAAGTTTCAGCTTGTCTACCTTGGGGTTCAAATTTCAAATCCTTAGCATAGACATTTGAGTTTCTGTATAGGTTTTCAGGACGGTTATCACCAGGCACGGCATTTGGGTTTTTGGTACAGACAACATCCAATGAAAGCACAATGGTGTTGTCATCTGTGAAACGGTCTTTTTCATCAACCGTTTGGTCAACCCACGTTAACGTATCAGGATCAACTTTCAATGGAATTAAACCAATTCTGTGAGCCAACACTTCATCTTGAATGACAGAGGTGTTGTTGAAAACATAAACGTGTTCAGCGGCAACTGATGGCACTTCAGCAATCATGATTCTTCTGAATGCATTAGCAATGGATGTATCAATACCTATGAGATCAAAGTTGGCTGTTCTTTCTGTGATGTAAGAAATGTTTATTTGAAATTTCTTTTTGAAGTCTTCAATGTCGAATGCATTTTCGGCTTCAATTGAGTAACCTGGGAAGTCAGTGGAAACGGTGTTTGTGACACGGTCGTGTTCTATTCCAACAATGTTAGACATGGTTGTATTTATGTGTTTTATTAGTGTTGTTTATTTGTATGAATTTGTATTGTAAATAAATCCTAGATATCCATCATTTGATTTATCATCAAACAATTTTTCTGAATTTTTTTTTCTCTTGAAGTAGGTTGCGGCGCAATTTTCAGAAAATAGGTAGGTAATGGTGTACGTAATCAAAAATTACGTAATGCATTAGCAAATCTTAATTCTCGCTAAAGGCTTCCAACTTGATTCCAAAATGTATATCACCTCGGCCATGGTACTTATGGTGGCAAAGAAGCATATTCTAGGGCTCGATCTACCATATATCCCAAACTTTAAGATGTTTCCCCAGCATATTATTCAAAGAACAACAATTATAGTATCATATTGATCCATACAGGTTATTCAACCAAATTTCCTATATGTACCAAATTTCAAATTAATTGGAGGTCTGAATTATTCCATGGCTGGCCCCTTTGAATAATTTCTACCAATTTATAAACTACATGTGCCATGCATACGATGATAGAAACTTTCACAAGAAAACAGCTACTGATCACCTTAATTTTTAACACACGGTCGGTAGAATAAAAATGATCTAGACCCTGAATATCCTGAGTCCATTAGAGCTCTGCTCAGTAAAGGCTATACTATTAGCAACTACAAAACCTTTCAATTCCTGCCATATATGCACGTATATTCATGGATAGAATTCTCAACGTCTACATCGAAGAAAACATGTTCAAAAAACTTATATAAGTGTCTTCGACCACAATCGGGGTGTACGAAGGCAGATTGTAAAAGTTGCTTAATTATACATTTGAATCGTCGTTTACGCAAAAGATGGTAATATTATCCGTTTTCATTCGTTAGCTCAATTGAATATTGTTCGATATCGAATTCCCAAAAAGAAGACCAAAACCAAATGAATGAATATCTGGAATCATTTTAAAGCAATTGCTTGGTCGCAGACATGGCCTGATGTACCACTAGCTCGAACGTTTGATATGGTTATCCCTGCAATTGCCGGTACCAACCCCAAATCAATTGCACAGTTATGTCTTTGAAGTTCGAACAACTGGCCATTCATGATCCAATTGCCGGCCGGTTTAATGAAATTTTGAAATTTGTATTCAAGCCAATATTATGACTGTGTGACAAGGGCTCACATCGTGTTCATGGAAAAGAAATTGAAAAGTGTACGTGTTGATCGGATTTGAGGTGGTTGGATTTTTCCAATTTTTTGGGCCGATGTTTGTAGATTTCAATGCGCTTTGATCGAGCACGGAACTCCGTTTTCATCCTGTTTTCAACTTTTCAAAATTTCTTGCAAACAGAACTTCGATCTTGATCGATCTAATTATGGCTGGATGGCCACAATAAACACTCAAATTAATACCGGATGGAACTTAAGTAGTCTTATCGGCCGAGTATGGCTTTGCTACATGTCTACATCCTCAACAATCAGAAGATTGGAATTTCTACAGCCCATGACCTGCATATCTCCACTTTCCGAGTCCAGGCTGACCCTTGCATAGCCAAGTGGTGACGGGTGATAGAGCCTTCTGTCAATTTTCATACGATTTTTCTTATCACATTTCAACATGATCAAACTTTGAACGAACATGTACACTAGCTATTTAACGTTATTGATATACCACTAAGTTCATGCTAATAGCTAGATACTATAAGATCTCTCTTGACATATCTTCGCGAAGTATCGGTGCAGAGGTCGGCTATAGTATAACTTTCAAGTAAAAAAATTGAGAAATATAGGCCGGTGGTTTCATCATCCCACGGACTCAACTTCGCACTGCGCAGTACGTCCCGCGGGGCACTCGGATTATCCGAATTTTTTAAATTTTGAAACTAGTGAAATGACATCATACCATTTCCTCGATGACATAGTCAAGATTTTATGGAAATTACCAAACTCCATATACGATCACTTGACATTAACCTGGTCACCATAGATCTTATTACTGTACTCTCCACTTTTGAAAATATATAGCTAAGATCAAGCAAATTGACTCTTATTTGATTTAAAGAAGTGTACGTGTTGATTGAAATCCGTATTCCAAGTTAATCTGTATCGCATGAAAGCCGCCAACAGCCCTTGAGTATTGGCAACATTGTGTTGGCGCTTCAAAAGAAACGGAAATTTATCCGTATTTTGCCAATGTTTTTATGTATGGTAGCCTGGATCGGTATAAGACCTAATGGACTGGATCTGCCCATTCAGTGAAAAATGATGACCAAAAGTTGAATCACAAGGTTATAACTTTCCAATCAGTCAGTGGGCAACAGTTTACACCGTACACGCCGCTAGACCGATTAATTCGAATAAATGTGATCGACACATGTTGCATGGGAAAATATCGATGTTTCTTGGCCTGTTATACTGAGTCTCGACTCTTGCACCCTTTCAGAAGATAGATCCAAATTTTTTAAAATAAATATCATTTCTGTTTATCAGTGGTAGCTACCCTTCAGGTTGATATATATGTAATTTATGTAGATATCACGTACAAATCACGTAGTATGAAACGTTAAAATTGCCTGATCTCTGATTTTTCCACATGTGTCATGGAGGGTCGTATGGCGTGCACCGTATAACAGGTAATTGCCGTTCTGAGTTCTCCTCCCGCCGCTCGCCGCTCGCCCCACCCAATTGGCCGAAAAAGCAAAAGTTTGCTGGAAATTCACCATCACTAAATCCGTCAATTTTCTGTGTAACGGGCTCCATCATTGACTTAAAATTAATTTCGACTCCGTGTTACAGACTTACAGCAGGGGCACCTTCACATACAAATTTTACGTACGGACAAGTAAGTCTGAGTATTCCGTATCTCAGCAAAAGAGGGTTAGAGACTGGGGTCCAGAGAAACTAATCTATGACATGGATTCAAATATTAAAGCTGTGAATTGTGATACTTTTCGGAGAAGAAGAATTATTCTAAAAGCTTCGAAACTACTAGACTACGTGTACCACGTCCAAATTTGAAACTACGTAATCGTATAGTGCCCCACATTTTGGACTCCAGGAACTTGCATTGTTCCCCGTTCCCTACTATTCTTCGGCACTATGAAATTTGCTTTGAAGCTCTAACGACGTACTATCCAGTTTTGAAACGCACACAATACGTGACACCACCTACTTCTTTTTTTTCGTATGCACATCATGCACGGACAACATCATGCAATTGTAAAGATCCCCCTATACGTGCTATTCTCTTTCGGGGTACCATTTTAATCTTTTCCAACGCGTTCTACGGAGATCCATCATGGTGATCATAAAGCTACTTGATTTTCTTATATAAACTCTGCATTTCCCTTCTTTTTCCTTTTCGGTATCAAGTCATCATGGATTTTTTTCTTTTGAAAAATCACAACAATAAATCAACTACTTAGTTATATTTATCGAATACACAATCATACATTCAAAAAATGACTTCAACTGAAGATCTCAAACCACCAACGTCTGAGGGTGGTGTCCTGGCTGGTGACGGGACAACCACTACTGCAGTTCCACATCCAGAAGATGGTTCCTCAAGCTCAAGTTTTATCGACAAAGAAAAGATGGAATTAGATGATGATGCAGCTGCTGCTGAAAATGTGCTTTCCAATTATACTGAAGAAGAGGTGATGAACATGGGTAGAGCTTATGCAAGAGAACATAACTTTGATGAAGAGCTGTTTGCCAAGGCTGCTGCCATCGCTAGATCTCCAACACAATTCAACTCCATGCAACATCTATCTGATGACGACAAGGCTTCTTTGTATCATGAACAAGAACATCCATGGAGTTTACCAAAGAAATTGTACTGGTTGGCTGCTACTGCATCCATGGCCGCTGCTGTGCAGGGTATGGATGAAACAGTCATTAACGGTGCTAACTTGTACTATCCTGATGCTATGGGTCTAGGTTCTGGTTCTGATCGTGACACTTGGTTGATCGGTTTGGTTAACTGTGCTCCATATCTATGTTGTGCCACTATTTCTTGTTGGATGACTGATTTCATGAACACTAAGTTCTCAAGACGTGGTACTATCTTTATCTGTTGTGTCTGGGGTACACTTTGTTGTATTTGGTCTGCTTTGACTAACACTTGGTGGCATTTATTCATTGCTCGTTTCTTCTTGGGTTTCGCTATTGGTCCTAACTCCACTACTGTTCCTGTTTATTCTTCTGAATCTTCCCCTGCTAGAATCAGAGGTGCTTTGGTTATGAACTGGCAAATTTGGACCGCTTTTGGTATCATGTTGGGTTACGTTTTCTCATTGGCTTTCTACAAGGTTCCAGACCATGGTATCGGTGAAGGTTTAGAATGGAGATTGATGGTTGGTTCTGCTTGTTTACCATCCATTGCCATTCTGTTCCAAATTCCTTTCTGTCCTGAATCTCCAAGATGGTTGATGGGTAAAGAAAGACATGAAGATGCTTTCAAATCATTGCTTGATTTAAGAAATACTCCATTGCAAGCTGCCAGAGATTGTTTCTATATGCATGTGTTGTTGATGGAAGAACAAACTACTCAAATTTCATTTATCAGAAAAATTGTTGAAATGTTTACGGTTAGAAGAAACAGAAATGGTGCTCTGGGTGCTTGGGTTTGTATGTTCATGCAACAATTCTGTGGTATCAACGTCATTGCCTACTATTCTTCAACTATTTTCAAGGAATCTGGTTTCTCTGTCAGAGATTCATTGATTGCATCCTGGGGTTTCGGTATGTTGAACTGGGTTTTTGCTGCTCCTGCTTTCTTTGCTATTGATAAGTTTGGTAGAAGAACTTTACTATTGTTTGCCTTCCCATTAATGTGTGCCTTCTTGTTATTGGCTGGTTTTGCCTTCTGGATCGATGAACAAGCTCACCCAGATGCCAGAGTTGGTGTTATTTGTTTGGGTATTTATTTGTTCACTATCGTCTACTCATCTTCAGAAGGTCCTGTTCCATTTACCTATTCTGCTGAATGTGCTGCCTTGTATGTCAGAGATGTTACCATGTCCTTTGCCACTGCCACATGTTGGTTCTTCAACTTTATCTTGTCTTTGACTTGGCCATCCATGCTTAAGAAGTTCAAGCCACAAGGTGCTTTCGGTTGGTACGCTGCTTGGAATGGTATTGGATTCTTCATGGTCTTATGGTTGTTACCTGAAACTAAGGGTTTGACTTTGGAAGAATTGGATGATGTTTTCGATGTTCCAACTTATAAGCATGCTGCATACCAGACCAGAGCCTTGGGTGTTTGGTTCCAAAGAAGCATTCTTAGAAAGGATGTTCCTGAACTTCCACCTTTGTATAAGTCTCACAGAATGGCTATCAAGAATGCAAAGTGGGATGCTGATAAGACTAACACTGAACACGTCGAATAGTTGTGAATCACACCATCTCTTAATTTAATTTGCTGTTTACCTTAAAATTGCCTTTTTTAATACTTCTTTTCCTTTGCTTTTGAGGTATATTTGCTTTTGTTATTTTTTTCTCTTTACTTGATCATGAATTCATGTGCCTATTGCTAAATATTGAACGACGAATCTACGATTTATGATGATAACCAGTATCAAGTAAAACAGGTATATACTTTGGCGCTTGTATTGAATTTATGTCAAGCCAGATAAACGATTTATCTGTGTTTGTCTATACAAAAAAATGCCAGAAAGTTGTTTGGTGCAGTCTAAATTCTTCCGTGCGAGTTGACAAAAAGTCATTTTTCCGGAGGAATTTTCCGGTAGGATCTTCCGGCTGCAAGGGTTCTTCCGACCACGCAAGTGCTGGATTGCTAATTTGTACTTACTTTTTTTACAATTTGGTTTGATCAGCTATATTGTAACCTGTTACAGTATAAATGCAATATAAAATTGATTATGCAAAGAAAAAATAAATAAATTGAAAACTGTTAGCTTTATTTCTTCTTCATTTTTTTCTTCATAGCAGCAATTTCCCCGGTAAGTCTCTCAATATCGGCTCTTAGATCATCATTCATGAGATCAATCTCCTTATTTTTGTCATTATTGATTTTGATAACTTCAAAGTTGGATAGCAAAGTGTTTAATTTGGAGTCATATTCATCGAATTGCTTTTGTAGTTCTGCGTTGGCAAGCTTCAATTTTTTTATGACTGCTTCGTCACTGAAACGTTCCTCGTTCAATTGCTTGTAATTGTTTAGCAAATCGTTATATTTTTTGTTTTTCGTAGACAAGTCTTCTTGTAACTTATGCAGTTTAAATTTCTCCTTAGCTAATGTGTCATTTTCACTTTTCTTGCTGGAAGTTATAGATGATGGAGAAACAGGAGATTTCTGGGCGTCCTCTTTGTGGTTTAGCAAATCATACTCCTTGTCAAATTTGATCAAATTTGAGAAAACCGAAATCTTTGTTAGCTGTTCGGGGTGAAAGTGGCATATCAACACAGTATCAACAATGGAAGTGACGCCGTATACCATAATTTGATGAATGAATTTTTCCCATAGATTCTTAGACTTCAATACTCCTATCAATGAAATCCAAAATTCTTTCGTGAGTAGCAAGTCCTGGAAGTAATCCAAAACCTCTACCTTTTCCTTGTATATTTCCATCAATAACTTTGAATCCAATTGTTCTAATGATCTAATTAATAAAAACAAAAATCTATCATCATGTTCAATAAAACGATTGAACAAGATTGCCAGCATTGTTGTTATCTCCAATGAGTTCAATTCAGAGTGGAGTTGAATGGCAACCGGGTTAGGAACATCAACACGCCCTATTAATGACACTGTATGTAAAGCATCAACGTCGATTGATCCAGATATTCCTAATGATTGACAAATCACTTTAGCCGAATGCTCGTCCAATTGATCAACTGCATTATCATCACCATCACTAATCTCAGTGGAAAGTTGAGGAGTATTCAATAGCAATTCATAGAGACAATTAATGTTGGAATTATTGAATCTATTCAGATTCAACTCACTCATGATTTCAATGTAGGTGTCATTAGTAGCTATGATTCTCATGTATTCATCTCGAGACTTCACATAGCGGGGATCCACAACATCTTGTATAGTGTATTCAACTTGAACCCGACGTCTGGTCAACAGGTATTCTAACAAAACTTCTTTATAACTTGGCTGTCTGCCCTCTTTGGAGCCATTTGCATTTGTGGTGCCATTCACGCCTGTATCGCCTGTTGTACCCACTGGTCCGAATTGATTCACCACTGGAGAATCACCTTCGTAGTCTTCAGCTTCTAATCTTTCGAGGTCAAACCCAAACTTGGTGGAATGTTCTTGTCTGATAGGTGACACTAATGGTTTATTGTCCCTTGGTGGGAGTGCTGGTTTCAGTTGATTTGGATGATCTTTTAGTGGTAAAGACGGTTTCAATTCATTTGAGTTCCGTGGTGGCAATGTAGGTGAAATGACAGATTCATCACGGGGTGGAACAGGAGGTGGAACCTGCTTTGGTGTTGTTGGTGTTGTTGGTGTCCCATTACCTTGAACTTGAATAATGTCTTCTCCTTTAACGTCGTCATCCCCGAGTTGTATAACCGGAGGGGCAGGCAGTGGTTGTGTCTCTTTTGATTCACTCATTTGTGATCTGAAGTTTTTGATTATAATGGAATGTCTTAAGCTGTTGCAGTTGCAGTTCCAATTATTTATGAATAATTTGAGATGGGTGTAAGGGGTGACTGACTCAGCTTCAAAAGTTGTAACTTGTTTTATAAATTGCCTGTCAACAATCAAATGATGATCGCAGTTGGGACTTGAATCTTGACACGACATCTGTGATGAAGAGTATGTTACGTAAGTGAAACGCAAATTGTACGTAAGCATGTGATGGCACAGTGACTGCGCCATTTTGGATCGTGCTTTTTTCACTCAAATTTTACTGTTTTCCGTGATTAAAGTTTATTATTTATATTTTGCCTGTTCACAATATCGTGTATAACCAGAACCTAGAGTACTTTCATCTTTCATCTGGGATTCTGGTCATATTTCCAACTCAAGGCAACTCAAAAAAATTGCTACGAATTTGTTTTTGTCGAACGCTTTCAAGTTTAAGTTTAAAAAAAAATTGGACATACACTTGTTACTTCGCAATATGATAATCCTGCATGTGTCTTGAGCTTTCATCCAAGAACTAAAAATTGAATAAATTTATAAAGTATAAATAAGAATAGAATAAATATAATGGTGTGTATGCATGAATTGAGTCATTGGCCTACCAAGCTTGCATCTCTTCAAAGTATTCCACTCTTTTATTCGACCCAGACAAATTGTTCTTCACAGCGACTCTGACTTCATCAACCATGGCTGGGTGACCACAAGCACCAATGGCAACTGAACCAGCAGACTCTCTAATCTCAGAAGCAACAATCTCTGTAGCGTTCAATCTACCTTGATGGAATTCAATAAAACCAAACTTATCCATCATAAAAGAGTGTGAATAGTTAGCATCCTTGATGTTCTCGCCGGGACTATTCTTTTCACAAGAATCATTATCTGAATTGTCAAAAGATGAGGACTTTAAGTGGACAGAATCAATACTTGAGTTGGGATCAGAAACATAAATGATAGGATAAACTTTAGTGTTTTTCAATTGCATCAATTCTTCACCGAGCCAGTTCAAGACACTGTAGTCCCTAACTTGCCAGAACAACTTAGTCTCGGTCTTGCTAACTTCAGAAGTAGCCAATTTCAAAGCATGAGAGAAAGGACCAGAAATACCATTACCACCAGCAATCAAAACAGCCTTGTCGTAATGATGGTATGGAGATTCGGAACCGTAGAAACCTTCAATTAGAACCTTGATGTTGACTTCAGAACCTTCGGTAGCTTGGAATTTTTGGAGCAGTTTCTTGGTGATACCGTTTTTAACCTTACAGTAGAGATAGAACTGGTTCTCATCGGTGGTTGAGCTAACGATCGTAAAAGGGTGGGATTGCCAGAAAGTGGTTGGTGTGAGAAATTGAACAAAGACATGGGATCCAGGGAATGGTTTCATGTAGTTTGGGCAAGGAACAGTGAGCTTGATGGTAGCTTCATCTACCAAGAAAGAGGCCTTGGCTGTTTTTATACCAAAAGCAAAAGCTCTGAGCAATCTAACAAATCTGTCAAAAAGCCAAATACCACAGCAAACCCAGTAGAAACTGCCGTAGTGAAGGTATTCAGCGTGAAGGTAAGCTGTCCAAGTGAACATCACGACAAGAACAATGTGAACAAATAAGAAGATCTCGTAGGCAAATTTTCTAATGGGTTGAAGGGCCAAAGGCAAGATCAAACAACCGGCAACAGTGGATACAATACCATATATATAATAATGGGCTTGTAATCTGGAGTGAGTCTTTCCTAAAGCATCAGATTGGGCGACAAAAGCTAAAGAATGGACAAGAACCTGAAACATGATGATTCTGGCTAGCCACATGTGGAAAGTGACAAATCTGTAATATGGCCATCCGGTCAACCACTGTAAAAAGTTGTTTCTACCAGCATATAAGAAAAGTAATGGAAGTTGATATGATAAGATGATACCTGATCTGTCTCCATAATATCTTGATGTACCGGCCATGTAGTTCTTGAATACCATGTCACCTTTTGTGTATGTGAAACCAATCGCGGAGCAAGCAACAGCAGTATAGATGAAATGGATGATCAACACGATGGATTCAAACCTAGTTGGGAAGTAACCGTGGGCCCATAGCTTGTCAACAGGTTGTAAGTGACTCTTGTTGAAGGTTGGAGCCAATGCAATGAATTTTCTGTAATTGTCGATAATGCTGCCAGTGAGAGCTTTCTTGGAGGATGGAAACAATCTACCAATCCAGTGCAAAACAGAAGCAAAGGCAAACAAAGCAACCCACATGGAAAGGGAAACAATGCCTAAGTAATGGGAAGTGGTAACATTATCATATCTATGTTTGTAACCAATGTAGTAACCTTTATAAGCCTTTGATGCCTTCTTGTTGAAAGTAATTGGATAATTAATAGGGTTTGTTTTGTTGAATGATTCATCCTTGCTGACATCGATAAGGTAGTTGGTAGCATTAGCATAAGAATCTTTCAATTTGTCATGAGTCAAAGTAGCCTTAACTTTATCACAATACTTTATAACTTGACTTTCAGCAGCAAATACATCATTTTCTGTGGTTTGGTTGTAAACACAATTCAACCATGAGCCCAATTCAGGCTCGTTTGTACAGGCACATTTGTATGATTTGGAAGATCCTTCTGAGCACCAGGTTGCAACAGACTCCAAACCAGCTTTGCATGCCATCACTTTATATTCTGGGTTTGAGTAGAAATGCCAAGTACTGGAAGCCTGTACAATTTGTAACCAAACTGAAATAAAAACGAACTGAAGTTTCATGTGGAATGGAAAGTGAAACTGGGAAATGTGAGTATGTTTTGATGACTTTGAAGTTAGAAAAGCTAATCAAAACTACCAGTGTATACAAATTATATGATTAACTAGAAGATGAGAATATGTGTCATCTTTATATGGTTTCAACCGTCCTTCAACTTGAGACTTGGAAAAAAGAAATAGCCAGGCATGATTTCGCCAGTGAAGATGAAGTATCAACAAACCATTATGCTAATTTCATGCTGATGCTGAGCAGTTGTATGTGGAAAAAATCGTCTTGAACACGTATAGTAACAAGAAGAATAGCTACGACATATAGCTTTTGGTGAAGTATATACTAGGCGGTTCTCTATATAAGGGGCACGATGCATTCGATTTGTCTATCTTACGTCAATATTACTAAGTTTTTCTTTAAAAAAATGGTAGCTAAGAGCTTACTAATTTATTACTACGTCTAATCTTGATCGTATACTATACAAGCACTATATAATTTTCTTCAAATTCGCGTTTCAACGTGCCAGTCTAATTGGTAACAGAATTAGCTGTTCGATGCACTATCATTTTCAATTATATAGCAAGTTTTTATATACACAAGCTTATGAAATGAATTAACCCTTCGACGTTTGACGTCTATAGTTCCCGATATTGCGGTCCAAACTGTAAATTCAATTCCAGCTGGTCAAAAAAAGTTTTATATGTTGTTTGTGGGCTGCTTACCATGTTATCCGGCCAAGAGTATAAACATGGAAAGGTTGTTTTTTTCACCTCTCGGCACTCAAAATTTTTGTGATAAACCAGAAAATTGCCTTTCGGCCGGGACCCTTGAGAGAGACCCTGGACCCATGCGCAAACTTGATTATTGGGGCTGAAGAGCCGCATGCATTTGTAGAACCTTTTAGAACCTCTTTGAAAATTTTGGAAGGTTAGAATTCTGCATATATAATCAATTACATATGCATTACTAATGCTTGTGCATGTTATAATTCACAACGAGCTCTCAAGTTCGTATCAGCCCGCAGTTTAATGGCCACTTATCTGTGCGCCGAACGCCGAGTTGAATTCTGCCAAAAATGAACCCTCAGTAACAACCCTGCCTCCAGAACCGCAAATCTCCTAGGTACTAGGTCAAATTTGTGAAATTGCATAATTTTTTTCGAAACTAGATCTTAAATTAGGGTACCGTATCTATATAATTACTACACAGTTATATATACAACGCGATCGAATTTCATGCACCCACAACGCATACGCATGTGATGAAAGTTGACATTTATATGTCCACCCATAAATTTCCACCCATATTAGTGTCCTCATATATAAACAGCCAAGGAAGACAATTTGAAAGTGAACTTTCCAGAATGATTATCTGTTGAAAAATTGGAGAAGTTGATGAAGAAGATGATAGATGGTCGATTCAGCTCCCACAATCTGAGGATCCATCCATGTATCTCCTCCGATCGAATTTTTTAAAAAAAAATTTTTCGGGAATATGATAGGATCTACATTTTGTAAGTGATGTATATTCATTATTCAATCTAAATTTTAAATTTGAATTTATAAGTAAAAATAAAAGAAAAAAAAGTAAAAATGTGTGTTAAATTTTATAAAAAGATAAGATGATAAAAAGATAAAAAGATAGAAAGATAAAAAGAGAAAAAGATAAAGGAACAAATACTTGTAATTAAAACATATAGACAATAAGATGATAAGGGTAAATAGTAAGATTTTTTCCTTAACTTTTATTTATCTATTTTTTCAATTTCACTCCTTGGATTTAAATGATCACACAATTAACCCTCCAATTCTCGTTAAACAGTGATTTGCATTTCCATCATCTTATACCTTTACCATGAATTTTATCATTTTTTTCATATATTTTAACACAATATCAATCTATTATTTTACTTATTACATTTTTACAGTTTAATTTCTTTTATCTTTTATCATTTTAACACATTATCAATCTATTGAAATTTACCTTTTCACTCAGTAATCTACACTTTTTGTCTTTTTTTAGCCAAAAAGATATTAAGGTTTTATATTAATTTAAAAAAAAAATGGTGAAGAAATTTTCTTCTTTCACCAAATCCCAATCATTATCAATTAAATCTCTTTTAAAGATAAACAATCTCGTTTTTTAATTTATAACTACCTTTTTACGACATATATTACTTTTATAATTCTTTATAGTTTGATACCGAACGATTTCGTATTTTTTTTTCAACAAAACATAATACATCATAGTAACTATACAAGGAAGAACAAACTATATAGAAGAATCATTCCCCGGCAGTATAGTTAATTATAATGCACCGACAAGTGATGGATAAAACGCGTACCTGAAGCAAATAAAAATCCAGGACAAAAATTCAGGTAGAAAATTCAAATCATTAGTAAAAAGTCAATAAAAAGTGGAAGTCAAACATTTCAAAGTTCAAAGTCAGCATCAACTTATTTTAAATTATAGCAAGAGACCAAAATTCAGAAAGTGGGGCCAATCGGTGTCGGTGAATTCTCCGAGGAGGGAATCACTAACAGCCTAGAGCTAAATGTGGAAAAATCTCAACTAGCTGTTGAGCCAAAAGCCGGAATCATTGCTGACCCGCTGGAGAATCAACGCAATATCTCTCTCCTGTAGAATCACTGGAGGTGGGTCATTTGGTTTGCGCTATTCAATCTTTGAAAATTTCAGGTAATTCAGTTTAACCAGGCGAAATAAAAATTGATTTAGCTTCATCAATTCTTTGTTCTTCAAAGTGGCACCAGCAAGTAAAATTAGTGGGGATCTTTTGGAGTGATCAAGACCAGTCACTCATGTCCACAATCTGTCCACTGCTGTGCATTCAAACAGTCCATGTTGTATTCCGCTAGGAACTGCATCTTTCACATTTGAACACCGAGGACAATACGATTTAAAGCATTTGTTCAACAAGCCTACCTGCAACTGGTAGTAGCATTCCACAAAAGACCGCATTACAATTCGAGCGGTGCCCAGCTTCTTAAAGAAACTAGCCCATTGCTCGTCTGCCAATGGATAAATTGTCTTCCATTTTTCATGAACCATAGGATCGTATTCTTTAGCATTGTTTAATAGTTTATGAACATGCTGCAAATGTTCCAGTTCCAATGGAGCTTTGGTGAATCTATCATCAACTGTTGTAAGAATATCTTTAAACTCATCAGTGGGGTAATAATGTGTAATATTATGCACTGCATTAGCACTCAACGAGGAGAGGTTCACGTCGAATGTATATCTAGAGTCAACTATAAAAAACCAACGTTCGACATATTGAAATAGAGTATCATAATAAAGACACCGAGGAGCAAAAACCTTCACCACAAATTCATCATTGGGTCCTTCCAAGGCTGGTTCGGTCCAAGCATGTGGCCTAGTAGACAGGTATTCAATAGTGAGTTCATTGGGGCTTACCGAATTTCTTTCGTTTCTGATTCTCTCTGCCCTCTCTAAAGCCGCTTTCTTTCTGATGAAGTAACTGAAATTGAATTTACATTCACTGGGATCATCTGAGAAACTTYTTGGACTGTTTCTGAATTCTGAATCATTCATATAACTTGGTACTTGTATCTTTGGCAGTAACATATAATRAAATGGAATTGATAATAAAAGCTCATTGGAAACATAGCCCGGAAGAGCCAAACTATTCACAAAATTGTTAACACGTTAAAAACTGATATCTGTGGAGTCCACTTGTTCAAATTCTTGATTGATTTGGTGTTCAATAGACCACCAGATAGCTTTTCTACAAACAAAAGAGTCTGTAAGCACCTGAAGTTGGATGGAAAAATATCGTGAATAAAATGTCTAGTATTGGGGTTGGCTTCCTTTGAGAAAAGTAACAGCTTTTTAATATAGGAGGCCCTTCTACCTTGAACTTGTTGAATCAAATCCATTAGCCTGAATCCTCCTTTCTTAATTGGGAGGTACAGCGATTTCTTCAATCTAGTTAAACTCATCTTGTATGGTAGGAACTTCATAATCAAATCAACCATTTCTCTTTGGAATATTTCCAATTTGATCATTGGAATTGGATCATGTTGGTCATAAAAGAACAACTTTGAATGTATGTATGTTCTGACACCAGTGCACCTCTGGGTGATGTTTAAACCCATGAATAAAATTTTTTGAAAGTGGTTCAAAAGGGCTACCAATTTGGAGTCCCAATTAGTTTTCAACAATGGTATACCAAGATAAACTGGATTTGCATCAGTGGATTCCACTTTCAGAGTTCAATCAATCAATCAATCAATCAATAAATTCTTTTTTATTCAGCAGTTATACAATAATCTTGAGCTCATAAGTACAGCAAGTGCATTCTTGAGGTACCAGGGACGAGTTTTTTTTCCATAATACGTAATATATTAGATCACTATAAATGTTATGTAAAAAGAGAAATTATAAAGACGTTCTTGCACTTACCACCAATAGCAACCAAAAATACCGTTCCGGGGAGGGACTAGAAGCGTAGCATTAAATTTGCGCAAAAACCCAGAAATTCAAACAGCTTTGGCAAATTAAGTAGGTGAGTTAAAAGAAAGAGTTTAGGAATTTTGTTAGAAGACGGAAGTGGGTAGTTTGAAAACTGACTGATAAAATCTTGATTTTCTTATTCCCGTTCAGTACAAAGGTTCAGATTAAAATTCTCAGAAAGAGAGGAAAAACGGACCTACTTATACGGCCACTCTAGGCTGGGATCACAGCTAGGACTCATCATTTAACCGAACTGACCAATGAGAGCAAAAGAGAAAAGACAAGGTTGRCCTGCACGGGATAAAAAATGAACAGGCCAATAGACAAGAAAGAAATTACACCAGGACATGTGCGTGTCATGTGACGGACTCATGTGGCCTGCGGCGACGCGACTATCGACTGACAGCCCACCAACACAGAACACTCGTCCCGAGTAGTTCCAAAAAAATCATAAAAAAAAAAAAACAAATAATCAAAACAAAGGCAAATTTAAAATCAAAGAAAACACAAAAGCAAAATTGTAACAACAACAGTTGCTTATAAAATGATCAAAACAAAATAAGAAAATAAAAAAAAAATGAGGAAGGAACAGCTTAGGTTTGACTGCGGGAGAAAACTTTAGCTTGCTGAATGAGAGAGGCACGTTGTGGACCGTCGATGAGATCAAATAAAGAGTAAGGAATAGTAGTGGAGTGCCCTGGATGACAATTTGCCCAGCTGACCGTAACTTCTTGGGCCTGATAATCATAACCCATTATAGAGTTGACCTCGTTGATACGCGCTTTAGCTTCCAACAAAGTTCTAGGGGCTTGTTTGTAGATTTCGGACCGTTCTTTGAATGGCTTGAACCACTTGACATTGATGGTACGATGTTTCTTGGATGTGATAGGAATATCAACCTCGAAAGCATTCGCATTGATCTTCTTAACCAACTTGTATGGACCAAAGTAAGCGTTCTGAATTTTGGAGTAAGTGTTGGAAACCACCAAAGCATTCTGA
>BCIP01000027.1:0-31205 GCA_001599995.1 Ambrosiozyma monospora
GTCTTACTCAACCTTTCACCGCTTCCAAACTGGACATATTTACCATCAACTTAATAATATGAATCAGAAGGAAACTTGCTGCTTCTGTAACCAATCAGACTTCAAGAACTCGMATGACCACATACTGGATGAATGCATCATTACTGATAGGATTTGGAGATTAGTTCAACAAGGCGCAACCCCCAAAATGAATTCCAAACATGCTCCACTACACATTACACAACAAGAAATCATGGGAAAGATAATGCCACCACAACATTATGTTAAAATCAACATTTACTTGGAGATATTAATAAAAATAAGTGCACATCATTTTTCCCCATCGCCAAAGTTCCATATAAACATTTCAGTTAATGTGACAGYGACGCAATTGAAGAAAGTGGTAAAAAAAGTGGTTCAATACTACCAATACCCTATAACAATTAACTAATTGCTGTTAAAGGGATCATTGAATTCGATGATCCTCCTACTATTTTCTATATATAACATGTTTTTATACCTGAAAGTCTAATCGAATTCGAATAGACTCTCCTGTTTTATAATTTATCAATATAGTTTTGAACTTAATCAGGTTAAAAAAAAAAAAAGGAAATTTTGCATAAAATTTAAAGAGCATGAAGGCACATTTTTATCTTACTACTTACCCTTATCTTCTTATTATCTATATCATTTTATTACAAATATTTGTTCCAATTTATCTTTTTATCTTTTTACCTTTACCTTTAATTATCCTTCATTCACTTTTTTTTGAGTTCCTGTTAGTTGTTTAAATTAATATAAGCTCTTACTTTWTTTGGTAAAAAAAAAAGGTAGAGGCACAATTAAGATATAAATAAAGTAATAATTAATGGCCTGAAATTGTAAATGTTGATTAAATAATTGGTATAATGATAAAAGGAAAATAAATGGTAAAATCATAAATGTTAAACTGGAAAAAATCGTAAATTGATATATAGTGATAAAAGAAAAATAATAAATCGATATTAAAGATAATAAAAACACATATTAATTTACATGCATTTTTATGCATAAATACACACGCATGCACAATTTTACAGTTTCGCATTGTGTTTAATTATTTTTTTTTTTCAGATTAAGGCACATTTTCATATATTCTACATCAACTTTTTTTTATTTACTTTTTAAATTTCCATATAATTTTACATCTTGCATTAATTTTCCTTTTTTACATTTTTATAAAATATTATTACATCATTTAATGAATCACATAATTATGTTTTTTACAGTTTTGAGTTTATAAAATTATATTACTAAGTATATATTTATATTACACTTTGACTGGGGTAGTATTTGTGAAATGAATTTTGATAAAAGTTTTTGAAATTTTTGAAACTCAATATATATAAGGTTCATACATTAATGCAAATATTGCCTTGTTTTAGTTTTATTTGATTTATTTTTTTRAATATCTCTTTTGCAAAAATACGTGGTTATATAAAATTGTAATTTGCTTTACATTTGTTGCTTTTAATTATATAGAGTCTTGGAATTTCAAATTTCAAAGACTATATATTGTTTTTTTATTTTAGATTTAAATTTCTTTATAGTATATATATATATATTGTCGATGAACTACTAATTTTCACCAATTAACCATATTATATGTAACTTTTTTCAAATTTCAAACTTATATAAAATAAGAAGAAAATTGGTTTTTAAATGTATTTCTAGAGTTCTAATTTGTTCCTTTTTGTTTAATGGCTATTATATTGATGACTAAAAAACTTTTTTTTATTTGAATTCTATTTTTTGTATTTGTTTCTAACTTTATTTGTTGTTTGTATAGTTAATCGATAATTACAGCTAAACTATACTGTACATGCGAAAAAAAAGAAAAAAAAACAGTACAAATATAATAATAATCAATTTGTAGAGCTCATTAGCCTCATTCCAATCGTATTTTTGTTTACTAATAAWTTGTATACTAATTTAAAATCAATTCACACTTAAATTAGAAATTAGAAATTTAAATTWWAATTTATAATTCCTAATTAAAAATCACATAGGATTGAACCAAGTTATTTAAGCTCAACATTTTTGTAGAGCTTCACAAGTTACTACCCTATATATTCAACTTCTATGCTTTTGTTTTCACTCATTAATGTAAGCTCTATATTTATATATCGAATCAATTAAAGCTTACCTTATATATAGGTATTTTGTTAGAAAACGCTTTMTAAAAATTAWTTTAAAAAAAGAACGTTAATGTTGCCTGCATTTATGCTACAGCCTACATGCCTWATTAATAAAAATTTAAATTTCGATCGTCGAGAAATTTAAAAAAACGTAGAATTGGTATAATTATCATATAGATGGCTAACAAAACTAAATTCATGCATTCTGAACATTAATTGTTTACCGTTACAGCCGGCCACCTATATATACATGAAACATCAATTTTAAATTTGTATATAATATTATATATATTTTATAAGTTATAATAGCTGGGATTTTACTTTGTTCATGTGAATGCACAAAATTTTCTTTCTTTTTTAATAGCTTGACTTATTTGTTTTTCACAATTATGAGTCGTAAATATATTATTTTATAAAAAAAATATTATACAGTTGTACTGGTTTTATAATTGTTGCATAGTGTTATAGATTGGAAAATAGATATAACTATATGAATAACACAGCAAGATTCCCATTGCTGACTTTTCAATTGGAAAGCTGGTTTTCTCTCACGGAGAAGTCGGAAGCTCACTCGTCATTTGCTCAATCGGTTACCTTAGATTTGAACTCACTGGAAGCTCAGGACCAAGAACTAATTAAATGGATACAACTTGCAGGAGAAGCAACACAAATAACAGCAATGTCATTTAGTTCATCATCCAGAAGGTATTATCAAGCTCATAAAGAGGAAAAGTTGATTGTCCCAAGTAGGGCAAAAGATGATGATAAGGCAAAATGGAGAACATTTTGGGCCTTCTTTGCCAAACAAGCAGCCAAATTCCCAGGAGCGTTTCATTGTTACCACCTGTTTCAAACTGGCCACATCCAGCACAGATTGGGTCTGAACTCTACTTCCAACTGTCAATTCTGCCATTCCGACTACATGGAGACTTCTAATCATCTATTAGATGAGTGCGTGAACACTGATTTGATTTGGGATATAGTCAGAGGAGGAACTGCCATCAGACTGGACTCCAAGAACCCGCCAATCCAGGTTCAAGGAAAGTTCTTGACCAGAAGAATAATGGCTCCTCACCATATGGTGAGAGTGGATTTATATATCCACATTCTGATTAAATTCTCCACTCACATCCACAGTGAACAAGCAAGAAAGATATTGAAAGTTGATATTCCAAAATGCCCAACACTTGAAAAGGTGGAGAAGTTGGTGAAGAAGATAATCCATCGGTACCAACTTCCTCTAAGAATCTGAGTTGTTGAAAGGGAAATCTAGTTTAATCAAGTGAGTAATTCATGCATTTTCCGGCTTTTTGTTCTTTTTCTTCGTTGGAAATGATCAGTTTACTAACCATTTAGATAAATAGGGTTTGAACTTATATATATATACTCATGTGTATATTTTAATAAATTTGATGTTTTAGGTAAAAAAAAAAAAAAACCATAATTATATTAAGACAATTCAACCCCTTTTCTTTCGTTTTTTACCTGCAAATTTAGTCTTTTTTCTTTGGGTGTTTTGAACTGTCTATATTTGAGGTTTGTAAATTAAAATTCAGTTTGTATTGCAGCTTGTTGTAGTTAAAGCAAGAATTTGTTCTACCGATAGTGATATATTAATAGGAGCAGCAGGTTTTTTGAAGTTGGATGTACTGATTTTGGGTTCTTGGATCGTGGTTGTTTTGGTTGTTGTTCAGACCTTTTAAGCTGATCTTGTGGTTGTGGGTGTTGGTGTTCTTGATATTGATCATAAATTCTTTTGACCAATGGTGCTGGGCTCTTCAATGAAAAATTGAAAAAATTGGCAAAAAATTTCCCAATTTGGAAATTTTGTTTTAAATCACAAATCCTTCCGCTGGACCAGTTAACATTACTATCTTCACCAAAGAAATAATTAGATCTAAATTACCTGGGCAAAACAACAACAACATATAGCTGACCCGCTAAATGGAAGAAGAAACAAATTAAATAATTGACGCATCGAAAAAAATCGAAAATTCGAATTAATCTTAAAACAATCAGAGCTCGGTTCGATATAAAGTCAGTCTCGAGCGCACGCGCTGACGGTGATGTACTAAAAGGGTAAAAGAAATCACAAAGCACAGAAGATGCTTCAACATCATCAGATTTATAATCAAGTTAACAATAATTTTTAGTGGATGAATATCTTTCGAAATAATATATAGGTGAATGTAACAATCGTTTATATTACCAGAAGATCCGAAGTTAGTGACCTCATCAAGAGGACATGTACGTGGCAGTCGGCGACATATACATCGCTAGGTTTTGTACAGTTGCAGCGATTCGCATGGTATACCCTATTTGCTTAAGAGACATCTAGATAGAACCCAAACCTAATATCTTAATATCAATATATGTATGAGCTAAGAGTCTAAGACCCTTCCAGTGAATTCCACGCATAYATAGTATACATGCTGAGTATTGATTATGAAGCCCATGTGACCTGGTCCAACACCGAACTCCAGCTCTTGCAATTTGATTGATCATTATTTCAATCAATTCATAGCTGATGTATAGCAATTTGAATTTGAGCATATATATACTGTGGCGAGCTGCAAATTGATTAGCTAGTATTATGTATGAGCTAATTATAGGACTATTTAAGAATATAGTCATGGTTGTATTGTAGGTGATGCAGTTTAGAGGACTAATATTGACGAAAGCTGTTATATGCACATACTCTCTACACACAGGCGTTTTCTATTGCATATACATTTTGTCAACATCACTACTCATATGGCTCATAATATTCATAGTTGATTGTTGATCATTATCATTTAGTACTAGGACTATATTTTTTGATGAATAGCCGATGTTGTACCTTATCAAGTAGGATTCACCTAAACATATGCACCGTATATTCTTCATCGATTCATCGATGGAGTATGCAATTTGATATTTATGGTACGTTTTTTTCTCCAAAATTTAGTTTGTAAAATTTAGTCCGCAACAGGTTTGAGAGTGGATGAAAGATAGACCTATATGTATGACTATGACAATGTATATTTTTAACACCACTACCTACTTCAGTAGTTTTTTGTACAAGTGAAGTGTACACAGTTTTGACACGTCCGATGCTGCTGAAAAATAGCTGCGAAACTCAATCAAGTCGGTTCAACCCTTATATACAAACCGGATTTAAAGCTTCCATTTTAGCACCTCAACTTTCTCCAGCACTTGCGGAGATAATGCTAATAACGCGGCTCTCAGGCTATTTTGAATTTGAATTTTCGGTTATCACGTAATCACCATTTTTTCTAGTCTAACTCCCTCCTTTGTGAACAAATTTCTCTCCTATCCTCTATCCTATATACTACAGAGAATTTTGTTACAATCTTCCCTTTCTTAATATGGCCATTTGTTTACCAGCTAATTTTGGATCCAATAAGTTACGGTGAGATACGTAAGTGGGCCCACATCTGCATACGAAAGTTATAGGGGCGTTCTAAAAGCTGAAAATGATCCAATCATCTGCATTCCAAATACATATCTGTGCGACACTGCGCTGCTGAGAGGTACTACTCCGACTCCGATAGTTGATATCGCGATTCTACTCCCGCGACAGTTTATATGATTGGGGATAATTTCAAGTTTGGACGCGTGTCTTTTTATCAAACTCATTCCTTATATAAGTGCAAAAACTTAAACGTTTATATAGTACTAGTAAATTTCTATCCATGAACTCTAAACAAGCAAGATCATTAGTCCAGATAGTTAAAGAACTAGTTTGTGTGCAGCTCATGAGGAATATGATCCAACGTCTAAGTTTAAAGAATTAGCTTTTCTTCCTTGTTATTTAAACTCAGCTTATATTAAATTTTAAGGCAATTTGGGGGCGACGGACAGAAGCATGTTTATTGCATTTGTGGGCAAACTGATGATTCTTGGTTTTCAGCTAACGAGAAAGTAGATTTCAAGATAGTTGACAACGTTGATTAAAGTAGTGCATGTATAAGCTAGCTTTTATACAGCTCTTGAATGTGATAATGAGTAAGTTAAAAGTCTCAAAAAAAAAAAACACTAGTTAAATCACAGTGAAAAGTATGTACGTAGAGAGACACATGATTTGATCAAATTAGTAATATAGAACCACTTTAGAAATAATCGTTTTCCACCAACAGTACAGAATAGGAGAACGAAAAAAAATGTTTTCCAACGTACAAATCGAGTTTCAAGTCTAAGCTGAATAGCTCCACCCATGGCCCGCCTACATAGTTTCCATGAAGCATAAACTAAAAATGAAACTAACTAAAATAGAAATATCATAATTTTTGAAAGAAACATATCCGAAGTAAATTAATTTGAAATTAATTCAGCCTATATAGCTATGCATGTGTTACGCGTATAGGAGGAGATGGACACGTACGCGTACCGGTCTTGAAAGTGCCCCTGACTTCTGAATACTATCATGGTTATACATGTACGTGCGCAGTTCTATAATTTTATTATCTTAGGAAACTATCCCTGAATTTTGACTGCACTCATGTGAAACTGTGAATTTATTATATAGGCGGCCCATGTAACTTTGAAACGCTATATATAGGGGCGCTGAATAATGAGAGGTTCACATGCTATACTCTAACTTAATTGGCAAGCACGGCCGAGCCAAATACCACTTGTAAGAAACCCATAAATATGCATCAGTTTGAGATCGTGAAGAGATTGAATTGTTTGAAAAAAAACAATTCCAAGCATGGTACTGACTGGCCGAGATGATCAATGATCAAATTGCATAGAAGATAGATAACAAAAATGACAATTTCATGGAGGTTCGATGTTATGGTAAAATGCTCAAATTGGAAACGTGCTGCAGGAGTCAATTGATGATATCGATTGAAATTTGTTTTTCAATTTTTTCAATATTGCTAGAATGTCGTATATATTAAGTTTTAGCTTTACAAAGTGTGTGTATTGTAACTTTCACTTTGAAARCCTTTAACTTTAGTCTTTAAGGGCCAATAGAAAAAGGATAATTTTGAATTGAAGACCATGAAAAGTGAAATTCTGTATARCGAGAAGCTTATATAGTTAAAACGCCCAACTAGGAAGGCGATACTCTTAAAAGATGATGAATGATGGGGTATTTAACTTTTTTGGTGCAAGAGAGAAGAAACTTAATTCGTACATGATGTGATGGCCACACAAAAGGTGCACACAGGTTACAGCGTACATACATACGATTTGCTTTTGTCCAGCTCGATTGTTTCTTGTTCATATGGTTTTCACTTACGCATATGTGTGGGTGGTGTACAGCCCCAGATATAAGATATACGATTGTCTGAGCTGAAAGTTGAAATTGAGTTGCATATGTTGTAACTTGTGTTAGTTTGTGCATGGTGCAGGCCCTGTGAGCTCAACAATTGTCGTGCAAGTATTGACGGTGTTGCGCATGAAAGAAAGAATATCAAAGGGCCGGGTTCCAGTGAATACAACGAACGCGTACCTATCTGATACTATTGTAGTGATACATTGTCACTCCATAAAATATGGGCTGATGTTTATTATTCAACCGATGGTTCTATGCACCAATTACACAATGATTCCTTCTACTTCAAAACCAGCTTGATCGTACTCGATCGTACTACTCCCATATAAATATACAGCCGAGGTCAACAATACAGCACTCAGGAGGAGTTGACTCACGTAATTGGGGGGGGGGGGCGGCCAGAAAGTAAACAAAGTTTCATTAATTGCTGGCCGACAGAAGAAAAGGCATGGAAGAAAAAAGGTGAAAATTTGGAAAAAAGCGTGATAAGCTTTGAAAGTAACATATTCAAAAGTAAAAGCAAACAAAAGCCAAACTTAAACACTATTCTATGGAGAAGCTAACTTAGGGAAACTCTATCCAATTTTGAATTTTTACCTTTCGGCAATTTTGAAATTCAAAATTTAATTCCTCTACATGTGCATGCACTTATTAAGGAGTGCTCAATGCTCAGTACTGGTATATTATGGGTGCATTAGAATTCCAAATTTAAAAAAAACTACATAGGTGTAAGTGAAGAAAAATTAGGCCATCATTTCATTTTTTTCTCCTCTGTTGAATACTATTTTACTTGTGCAAGCAACAGCCATGCTGTGAAATGGTGCATTCATGTGACTCGTTTTGATTTAATTTAACGAACCCGGATCTGTACTATTAAAAGGATCCAAATGGTCATATGATTCATGAACTCTGGAGGAGAATATGTTTAAGGGAACGAAATATCAACAACAACGTACATGCACTTCTTCTCTCTTTCATATACATACAATTTAGGTTTGTTCGCAACTAATTTCAAATAAACTTTGAAGTTTCTATTCGCTGACACAGGCAAAAGAATGGCTGAATAGTAAATACATAATACGCGCCACCTTAAGTGGTAGGGCATTGTATTTCCAAATCCGGAATTAAAAAGGAGCTGCCGCAAGTGAAATAAGGTTTCAACCTTCTATTTCTAAAATTCTCCAATTGGTAAATTGGCAAATTGGGTGTGATCAGCGTACCAAAATCAAATTTGGTTAAGCGGTATCCTCATATATTAACTATTGTCACGTAGTTCAATTTTAATTGTTGGGCCATGGCCCATAATCATTCAGGACAGCTGTATGTATAAGCAAATTAGATTTGAAAAAGAATGTCATTTATGCGAAATGATAACCGTAACAGAATGTTCAACAAGGGTTAAAAATAAAATTTTGATCTGTTTTGGRCTTATTGAGTCAGTACAAAAGTCTAGTCACAAGTTGTTATCGCACACCGAGTAAGGAARTTCACGTGATATAGGGTGAATTGTAAGGGAATCAGGGATGAATATTTCAAAAACTTTTCGGGAACTGTTAGTCGAGACTTTGAATTGAAGAAGAAATCAAAAGATTCTAGGTTTCAGGTGGTTCAGCTAGATCGTCATGTTTTTGAAAGGTCAAACCCACATGTGCGAACTTTTGATATCTTGGAAAATAGAAATAGAAAAGGATCAAGTAAGTGAGCTTGTGTACGCGTGAGTATGACATGAGAGACAGACTCTTACATTTGTTCCCTAGATGTAACATATTTGGAATTTGAACTTGATTGTACTCATATATCGATTCCATGATCTTGTTGTTGATTGCATGTTAACATGTTAATTACTTGGGATTCTGACGTGTCTGGACTCTTGTCTCTCGAGTACGTCAATTAAATTTACATGAGTAACGGGTATACGCACAGCGTAAATACGCGGGTGTCTGGTTCATCAGAGATCTACCTTCATTTCTTTAGAGATCTGTGTGTCGTCGGCGCAAGATTCAGGATGTCATTCCGTCATTAACGTCAGATTGAAATTTGATCGATCGATATCCATTATCACGTATGTAACATTAGCTATATTAGCCGATTGGTTCTTGTGTACAGGTACTGCACAGACAGCAGTCTACAGTCTGCTCTATGCGCTCTCGATCTATATATCATCTGTGTGGTACGTGTTCTGTGGTACAGGTAATTCTGGTACAGCGTACAAGCACTGCTGCATTTTTCAGGAGCATATATATGGGCTTGCGACTATTGTGCAACTTCTGTGAACAATGTAGAGACAATGTAGACCAGCTAGGCCGCAAGCGATGGGTACGCTCAATATCGATCGTTGGCGTGCATGGTGGCCGGACGTATACTCTGAGAGCCTGAAGTCTATGCAGGTGGCAAGTTAAAATCAATGGAATCAACAGATCGATCGATCTATTTGTAGATGCTGTTGAACAACCTTGAACATATGTTCCTCCCCCACACTTAACATCAAAGTTGATACTGAGAACTTAGAAGTCTATCTATAACGGGTCTTGGCCCCTGAATCATGACATGTACTACTTGAGTACTTGAGTGTCAGTGTGTTGAGTTTTTTCAGATGCAAGATACCCTGACCATCACGTGTGTGCTTAATTTGTTGATGTTCGATACATGCTTGCACCACCTTGATTCTCATTTCCCCCATCACCTTTTCTCCATGACATCCATATCCCATATATCCCGGCACCRTCCACTTATCTATATMTTGAAAATTTTGATTTCCTTTCAAATCACGCACTAAAATAAAAATATTGAGAAATTAAGATACGTACAGCTGCTTACAGCGACGAGTACCACAGCGCATGGCTTTACTAGTTAGTTAACTGGTAAAACTTAAAAGGAGCCTCTAGATGATTCTGACAGTACGTTGAGTCTTAACAGTTAAAATATATGCAGAGAAAATGACTAAATGTGCAGTGCATGTTGTATAATTCTTGAAGTTTACACAAACGAATTAGTACGGCTTATAAGTGTTTTACAAATATGGTGTTCTACACAGTCTCGATCATAAGTCCAGGTTTCTATGTATGCATCACCATGTATGGAGTGCAGCACGGCAAGCTGATAAACAAGTCGCTGTTAGCAAGTATGAGGCTCGTACAATCCGCACATAACAGGTTGCGGTCATGCGGGCGTGCGGGCATAGAGAAATGAACGTCATGGACTGACTGAGCCGCCTGACTCATGCAAAGAACAACACAAATTACACGAAGCGTCCATTTAAAAAACTGTAAGCGGTAGTCGGGAGATAAAATCCACCCGGTGTACTTATAAGGTGTGCAAGGTGTGCAAGGTGTGCAAGGTGTACGCTAGCTGTGCTGTGATGTGAGCTGGAAATGGCTCAGAATGGTATTTAGCAACCGAAACAGGGAACAATTTGAAACTAGGTTTTAGCACTCGGCAGACTGCAAAGAAGAAAGTGGAATTTTAATTTATTAGACTTTCAAAGTTAATAAAAGATTACGAAGTTAGTTGATCTCACTATGAAGCCATGAATGCAGAATTGCAAAGTTAAATTTGGATCCACAACATTTCGACCTGATTTTGAAAGTTGGTTGTATTTTCGTTTTTCTTACAACAACTTGTTTGCCGACACATCACTTCACCCCCCTTATAAAAACACATCAACTCCCTGTTCTCAAAGAACTCCCAATCCTGATTCCTAATTCCTGATTCCTGTCTCTTRTTAGCAGCTGAGATACCTTTGCCTTTGTCTTTATTCACTTCGCACAGAGCTTGCAGTCTACCCCGACCCCAGCTGATATCAACAACAACACCAACAATAACACATATCCCTGCCATACCATACCATTCTCTTGTGCAAACACGTCCATCCACACACCATCGGTAATTATAGTTACAGTTACCCACTCACATATAGTTTCCCTGCTAAATCCAAATTCCCGTCGCAGCCTCCAATCTCAAGTAGGGTTTATCGTTTGCGACTTCCACCACTTTAGGGTTTTGAACTGCTCACCTCCTATTAATATAACCCTCTTTCCCTTTTTACTTTTCCCTTTCATTCACCCTAAGCAATCACCGTGATCCTCACACTGGGTATCTGAAGTATATATCAATTCTGTGAAGACATCCTGTGRACACAACACACATCAACACACACCAGCATTGAATCATGTTTAGATCATCTAGAGAAGCTGAAAAAGTCACACCAACTTTCACAGGGTACATTGCCACTTCCAAAGATGCCTTGATCATCGTCCAAAATGCCCTCTTGGGAAAGCTTCCTTTGATTAAAAGAAGACCAAAAGAAAAAGAACGTCCCAACTTGATCAAATCAGGTAACATTTTTGTTTTCATTGAAGAAACATCAGGTATCAAAAGATGGACAGATGGTATGAGTTGGAGTCCTTCTAGAATCTTGGGYCGTTTCCTTATTTACAGAGAACTTGACAGAGATGCCGTCATTGAAAAACGTGAGCACATTTACATTAATGCTCAAATGGAACATAGCAGCTCTACTGGTTCTTCCATTGGTAGTAAGTCTATCGTTAGCAAAGATTCAAATGGTTCAACTCAGCCTGCCACTGCTGTTGATTTGGCTGGTGGTAAAGATATCTTGCCTAGTTCAATTGTTACAAAGAAGAGAAAAATCAAAGGTTTTGGTGAAGAAAATGGGTATGTTGCCACTTCAAGTGCTCCTGTTCCTGTTACTGGTAACGGTGGTGGTTATTCCGGTTTGCCCTCTTTGAATAATCCAGCTGGAAACAACAATAGTAGTATCTCTCAACCACAGATGTATCAGCAACAGAGTATGGATAACAGACCTGCTACTTCTTATCAATCTACAGATGATAGACCAACATCTGCTAGTTCCTATGTTTACAAAGAACTGGGTTTGATCAAAAAGTCTTTGTCTATTGTGCTTTATGATGATCATTTAAACTACAATTCCAAAAAAACCATCCATGTTGTTTCTTATTATACTTCTTCTGACGTTTTGAATGATATCTTGACGCAACCTTCCAATGATCCCGAATACAAGAACACAGTGTTGCCTTTTGAAATGTTGAATGCCTTAAGAAAGACTTCTATTGGTTCCACACTTACCACAGCTAGAAGAAATTCCGAGATTGATGGTCATTTCCAAGGTTTTATTGAACTGGATGGTTTTGACTCTAATTTCAATGAAGAGTTCCTTAAGATGTTGGAGGATAGACAGAAGACCCATCCTGAGTTTTACAATCCTGATTTCCCAAAAAGAAACATGATGGTTCCTTACAATGGTCAGTTTCCTTATGCTCAAGGTCATGCAGCCATTCCTGGTGCTTCCAATCCTCAAGTTGCTGGTAACTATGGATATCCTAACCAAATGATGTACTACGATTACCCTGGTGGAAACAATTTCCCTCAACCAAATGCTTATCAACAGTACTCCAATCCAACATTGATCAACCAATAYGGTCAACCAGGTCAACAGCCACCACCTCCTCAAGCTTACCAACAAGCACAACAGCTGCAACAACAACAACAGCCGCCTTTGCCAGGTCAACAGCCTCCTTACCAACCATACCCAGCAAACGGTCATACTATTGGATACCCACAACCACCACAGCAACAACCTCAATTACAACCACCACAACAGCAGCAGCAACAACAACAACAAACATCTGCTCAATATAGTCCTCATACTTCAGAATACCAGCCAAAGAAAGCCGATGGCACATCGACTTTGCTATCCCCAGTAATAAAAAATGAGGATCGTGGTATGCCAGGTGTTGGTCTTACAAACAGCCAATACTCTGTAAACAACAATAACGGTGCTAGCAACGGTAATGGATCCAAGCTGGGTTCTGGTTTCAAGCCTGCTCCTATGTCATCTGGTCCAGCTTATGGAAGCATGCAACAGCAGCAACAACCTTCATCAAGCTATTCATATGGTGGCTATCCTTCTAACGTGCCTGCCCCTTCATCTGCTCCCGCTTCCACTGCAACTGGTACCCCAGTTACAGGCACTCCTGTCACAGGAACCACAAATCCACAGTTACAGCAACAAAGAAACCATTCTCCGTACGCTCAACAACCTCCTTTATCCCAACCTCCTCAACAACAACAACAGCAGCAGCAGACAGGACAGCTTCCACAACCTCAGCAACTTCCGCAGCCGCAACAGCAGCAACAACACCCTCAGTATAACCATCAACCACCACAACAACAGCAGCAACAATATAGTGGAAGTTATAACATCACTCCACCAAATGGAACACAAACTCAAAGTTCAGGTGCTCCATCTGCCAGCCTGCCTACTCCTATTCCTCAACAACAGCAGCAGCAGTTACCACAACCACCACAGCTCCAACAACAGCCTGGTGCTGCTTCTAACGTTGGTGGTCAACAACAGCCTAAGTACAATTACAATATGGGTGGTGGAATGTACGGTTCAGCTCAAGGTTCCACTGGTGGTGCTGTTCAAGGTACTCAAAATGGAAATGGTGGTAATGGTACTTCGCCTAATGGTGGTCTYCCTCATCTTCAGCATTAGAGGTTGGTGTTGAGGTTTTGATTATTTTTTGTTATTTTACGATCCAAATTCATTCTTCAATTTTTTGTTTTGTTTTCCCAAACTCACATTGGCTTTCTTTTTAGTTGTACCCAATTACATTGCTTTTCCCCATTTTTATCTTTATTATATTCACTTTTTAATTATCTGTGTCTTCTTTTTTTGATAAAATCTSTTTTTCTTTCATTTGGATTTCCATCAGTTTCTTTTTTTTTTCTTATATATTATTGTTACTGTTCCGTTGCTCCCCCAGCTTCATTTTAGTGTATATTTATCCTTATTCCATATATCCATGTGATCTCTGCTTTTTATACTGTGTTTTTAATAACTTGCTTTTCCAATCAATTCATACATTTCAAACCTCCAAATGSGTGTGCGATCTATTTAAATGTGAAACTTTACTTTTAAGTCGAACCATACCCATATACACATGCCATGTTTACCCAATCTCATCATGTGTCCTGTATATATATGTCCTTTCAACGGTCGACTATAATTTAGATTACACATGACAGAAAATTCAGGGACCAGGGACCAGGGACCAGATCCCATTCATATAGAGTTCTCSTCAAGATTAACATATGGTTTAGCCAACATCAAGRGTAAATACTTAGTTTGTTCCATGTTCCATCAYTGTCACAACATACATATCACCATGTGCACCAGTTTGTGCACCTATCACCAGGGGCGTCATCAGCAACATCGATGTAAAGCATTTAAGCAAGAGCAATTGAGTTCAGAGTTAAATATTCAAAGTTAAGTTGAGAAAGCAAAATTTTCAAGTTTCAATTAACACGTGTTCTGTAAACTTTGCTAATTTTAGCTTGGGGTTGTTATAAGTATATTAATTAAGGTTGGGTGTAGTGTCAAGCGAGTTTAATTTTTGTTCATCGAGAGGAGTCACAAGCTATAGAACTAAAGTTGTCCAACGTGTTCATCGCCACATCAATTTTTGACATTTGATTCAAATTGCCCGACGGCCGGCAGTCAAGGAAGCATATGGTACTTAAGGGGATCGAGTTTTCGACCAGCTGGAATACCTGGTATAATAAAAGAATTCAATGCTATATCTGAAAATTGTTAATAGCAAAAAAATGGGTTTGAGAAGTTTGAAGTGGCTATAGATATGGCAAACATGATATCGAGCTAAATCCATAACTCTTTTTTTTCCAGCTATATATAACCTTCATGTGTACCACCGGACTTTTTTAAATTATTATTAAGGAGCTTAAATCCAACAATTTTCAATGTTGGGGTGTACGTGAATTTATTTGGCCAGTGAACAACCAACCACTTTATACTATCCAGGCACCAGAGTTGAAATATATGGAAGTTTTTTAGGGGCTGCCGGCAATTGCCAATTAACTCTTAAAAAGGAATTTGCTGGTGCAAGGATGCATTGCATATGGCTGCTTCCATGCAACGAAACTCTGTTTGCAGATGAAATGTTTTTCCCCTACATGTTTCTAGAATAATCCATATAGAAATATTCATATATAGCTGATATCGATATTGTTTATCTCAAGCATCAATTAACTATATTTTATCGCATGTCGTACTGTATGCATGTACATATTTGCATGGCAGGATTTAGCTAACTAGCTCAGGGCTTGACATGATCTGTATATATAGAGAGAGTTACCGAGTTAATACCTTTATGGTTAATCAACTCAAATTTTGAATTGTATACTTGCTTTTGACGTATGAATTGTACCGGCTTTATAGCTGTAAGTTAATATTCAAATTTTTATATGGTATTTACTATGCTAATTAAATTATGTATTGAAATATATCAATTTAATTTCGGATCATGCAAGAGAGCTAGGGAATTGACGCGTAGCATTTTTGATCTGAATATCTAAGTAGCCCATATGGGCCATGGGGTAAAATGGCGATTTGATTTGCTTCAAAAGTGCTATATAAAAGTCTATATAATCCAAATTTAGTGTACGCGTGGAGAATATAGCTAAATTAATTTCATACAGGCCGAAGCCTATTTTGATTTTACTTTTTTCTGTAGACCTTGAGCGGTCAGATATCGAGTTTTAATTAGTCTTTGGAGTATAAAGGAGGTTAATTGTTATAGAATCAAGCTTAATTATATAATGGGAGCAAAATATGGTTTTCTTTGTTTGAAGAACCTTCCTTAATCAATCAAATTTGTGGGAATTCGCGCTCATGCATGCTGAGAATTACTACTTCTCGGAAGTACATTTATAATCGAGATTGCGTAGGAAGTTAACTTTTACGCGAGTTAGTTATGATCGGAAGCTAAAAAATAGGTATTTGTTAACAAAGATCTTTCATGCATATGTATAAACTATTGAAACTATATATAATTTGAAACCATCAGTAATTTTRAGGAAAAGAAAGAATAATGTAGGTGAAATATAAACCAGAAAAGACAGATAACGGAAGATAAGAGAAAAAACAGGTCTGAGAAGCCATAATTGGTCAAATTGGCGTGCTCCTATATCTAGTACTTTTTTTCAACTTGGTTGTTCTGTCCTTAAACAGCAGAACGRAAAGCTTGCAGAAAGAGATTAACCCAACATTGAATATTCCTGTTGTAACTCCATATATAGAAGGCAAATAAAATGCAGTAAATGGTCTTGCAATATAATTTACTCATGTCTCTTCAACAAATCACACTTTCAATTTTGAAAAAATTCAAGGCTGAACAAAAATGATGCCTGAACTATACCCATCACTTTCTTCTTTGAAGGAGGAATTCCCCATTCCATTTCAAGCACTTTGGCCTGTATCCATCAGAAGAAGAAATCGCCGTTAAACACGCTCTGTTGCTTTTAAGAGTTTATCTGCACCAACTCCACATCACCAACCGTAACACTGGGCTCTTTTTMCCTTMAGCTGACTTACTCAAGACAGAAATAAAAGCCCCAAAAGAACTTCCCAATGCCATGAACACTTTGCTTCTAGCATGTCAAACTGACTTACGACTTGCATTGGGGGCAGAAATATACAGACACAACTTGATTTAATCCGTTGTYTTGTCCATGCCCTGTACTGCCTCCCTCCATATGRTTTCCAATGGGAAGAGGACGACACCTTTGATAAGGTGATCGCACGCTTAGAGAACCCTCCAGAGACGCAATACATTGATTCACTTGCAAACAGCATGAAAACAAAGTATTTGTCTCCTGTACTTGTTCTTCATCGCACACATGTTCACTTGGACACTGAAGAGATGAATCAAAAATTCAAAGAAGATATTATGGACTTTCTTTTCAGCGAAGAATCATCWAGTTTACTCATCAGCTTTATTAGAAAGTTTAGCCACTCAAAGAAATTTATTTATTTGAACAAAGACAGTGATGAAAATGTGTTTGACAATACTATCACAAGCCAATGCGAAAGAGTTACAACGATCTTTGCATATTTACCGAGAATTTCCGAGTTGGTTACCAAAGCTCAAGAGCGTTTTAGTTTACCAAAACTACCTTACACTGTGACCACGCATTCCTCTTTTCCCAATAAACAACAAACCATCAAAACTTTTGAGGTGAAACAGGATTCTCATTTCACCAACGTCACCGAATGTTTGCTCTCTAACTTATCTTCCTCTCTCACTGAAGATCTCTACCACAAATTAGCACCGGATACTGAAGATGGACCAAATTCTTATTATAGAGAGTATACTAATAAGTATGGAGAGTCAGCTTGTCATGGTATAAGAACATGTTATCCCACTTTGGTGCAGATGGTTACATAATCGTTGGGAGTAGGCATTACAGTGATGGATTTAATTGAACCTTTGTACTAYTTCCCATTGTCGTTTTCTTTCGAGTCGATCGCCGAAAGTGTCAAATATGRTTGTTCGTTTCAACATTGATGAAGTCCCAATTTTCTGTACTATAGAACAACAGTCAGGAAAAGGTTTCGAAAATATGTTTTTCTCTTTGCACGCCAATCTCTATAAGAACTGCCTAGAGCCAAGTATTCTGAATAAGRAGGATCGAGATAATTATACCGGAATCTTAACGGGCGAAAGTGATTTTGACGATGATGTCCAGATGGATGAGTTCAACTACTGCGAGGTACCATATGATTATCCTGCGAGTTCTGCCATGAGTTCACCTGAGTTGTTTGAATCCCCAACAGCATCATTGTCTGAAAAGAATCCGTTTTGCTGTTATCCGATRAGGATTCTCTTGGTCACCATTTAACTCAGCTCGTGTCGATGGCTCTTCAAGGTTGTTTGCGTCATTTCGGTGTTGAATATTGGAACGAATTCAACCTGGATTCTCAAGATTCGGTGGTGATTAAATGTATTGATCTTATAAGCTTTCCTGATTGGAAGAAACGTCAAATAAAGGAGTATGGTTATGAACCATCTTTGGAAGAAGTTTATGGAGAATTTGAGGTTGCTGCTTATCAAAGAATTCGGTTATATAATCAATTATGTGAACCTGATGATCGAATCAATGTTCCAACTTTCTTGKTTTCAGGTGAAGTTAGTGGAGGTAAAAGTGTGAGAATTGAAACTTGTAATGGAGAGGCAAGAATCATMTGTGGTCCCAATAGGTTTTGGAAAGGTTGGAGGGTAATTTGAGACACCCAGCTGGTTTTATGGAAAATAATAAAGTTGAGAGAGGTTGAAAAATTGGCTGCTATTGGAATAGTACACAAGGATTTGTGTAGAGAAAATTTCTTGTACGATGTTAAACTTCAGATAAGATGTTTGCCATATCGATCGGTTTTCCATCTGTTAAAATTAAAAACATTTGGTAGTTGTTCTCATTTACTACTACTACTACTATTAATCAATCCTAATAATTCGGTGGATGGAAAGATGCTTAATTATAGATATGATATATTTCATCAATTAATAAGTAGAAAATATAGATCAAGAAACTGGAAACCAAACACCAAGAAATGGGGAAATCAACATAATGGAGAAAAAACTGGTGGAACAATTCAAAAGAAAAATGGGGAAAAAAAGTAAACAGTCAAAGTGTCTTACACAGGACACATTTTCCAGTTTCAATGTAAAGGAAAAAAAAAGGGTAAAAAAGCATTTAAATATGATTCCCAGCAAAAAAAGTCCAATGGAAGAGAGACTATAGTAGTAGAATAACGTGAATAATAATATGAAACAGTAGCGAAGTAATGCAGTCTAAACCATTACAACAACAAAACGAACCAAAGAGAAAAAAAAACAGAAAAACAGACTCAAAAAGCAAATGACCTACCAGAGAAACAAACCAACGCAAAAGAACATGATAAAATACCAAAAAACCAATGTCTAAACTAATTGCTTCCAAACTTTCTATCTAACTCTCTCAAGCAATTAACCACACTCTCAACTTCAACGAACATACCATTCGTATTCAAATTCGAAATGATAGAATTGAACCCAGCCTTAGGGAAATTATGATGCCTACTTAAAGTCTTATAAGCGTCCGCACAAGGGATAAAATGCTTGTTAGGATTGCTCAACTCTAAGTTTGTAGGATGAGGCAAGATTATCGAGTTGGATCTGTTGGCACCCAAATCAGGTGGCGTTGGCAACATTGAAGAGTTCGAGGTGTTCGTTGATGGTGATTGGTTGCGCATCTTGGTAGATAGCAGTTCTGAGACCGAAGCCGAGGAAGAAGACGATAGTAATGATCTGTTGTTGGATTTGGATTCAACTGGGGTGATTGTGCCTGATCGTGATGATGACTCGGTTGGCAATTTCTTTGAGACAGAACCTTCGTTTTCAGCCTTTGATGCAATCGTGGTACAGAATAAAGTAGACATGGGATCGGTTTGACATTGACGGCAAGTACCTGGGTTTCCAGTACACTGGGAGATTTGTTCCAGTTTTTCCTTCTCTGCTTCAACTTCTTCAGCTTCTTCTTCCTCAACGATCGCTGATGCTGGAGCTTCGTTGATTTGGTTTGTTAGCATGTTGTCTTTCTGTTGAAGCATCTCTTTCTGCTTGGCGATCTCTCTGCAGACACATGGAGTATCGTCTGAACAGAAACCACACTGGTCTTCAGGAGATATAACTGACTCAAAATTGTCACCTTTACCAGTATCTGTTGCACCACTAATTGAGGCACCAGTACGGATTATAGTTGGCTCGGATTCATCATTCAATGACAGCGACATGGAAGGCGACTTGAAAAGCATATCGTTGCCATTATTCTCCACCTCTAAAGAGCTGGTTGTACTTGTGTTACTGTCTCTTTTAAACCGGGGTAACGACTTGAATTTTTTGAACTTGTTAGTGAAATCAACTTCTCCTTGCTCTTTGGCTCTGCTCCTCTTTCTCAATGGGACAGCAGCAAGCGGTTTGAAATCTTCAAATGAGAAGGCGTCCTTGAGAGTYGGCATAGGAGTTGTCTTCTCCTTGAGACCTAATGTTTCACAAATACATTCATCCTTGGTACAGATACCACATGAGTCATCGTCATCATTAGAGGTCTGTGCTTCAGACTTGACAGCTTGAACAGGTGCAGGTGATTGAGCAGGGGTATTATTGGAAGCGATAGGTTTCAAAGTTGGCACTTGAGCGACAGGGGACAGCTGAGGATAACTGAAACTACTCGAGCGACGGTGATTAGAAGAAGATGATTGTTGGGATCTTGGCGTTTGAGTAGAAGGAAAGCTTAATGGTGAAGTAGCAGCAGACAGAGAACCAGCTCTGGAGTTGTTTTTGAAGTTGATCATCATAGAAGCGGCCTCAGTTAGTTCATCGGAATGAGACTGGGATTGAGGAGTAGGAGGATTGGAACCACCTGTTGAAGTAGGCGACACCGAACTGGTATTTCTTCTTCTCTTTTGCATTGGCTGGACAGTTCTAAACTGGGATTGTTGGACTGATTTTGGAGTTGAAGCTTGTGAAGAGCTACGAGATRATTGTTGTTGCTGTTGTTGTTGAGAGTTTAACTGTCTTTGAATTTGTTCCATCATCGCCTTCATGTCAGCCATGGATTTCTTCAAAGAGTCATTTTCTTTTTGCAAACCTTTCACAGTATTTGTCAAGATACCTTCTTTTATACTCTTTTCTCTTTCTAATTCCAGAATCTGTGTTTCAAGCTCAGAGACTCGATTGGCTCTTCTCTCTCTAAATGCTCTTTGAGCAGCTCTATTCTGGGCTTTTCTTTTTGTAGCGGGAGTATCAGCACTTGGCTTTCTTCCAGGTTTTGGTCTTGGTGGTAAAACCCATTCTTTTGAAGTTATGATCTTTGTTATTGGAGCAGGTCTGGAGGCCAACGCAGGAGCAACCTGTTGTTGTTTGGGTCTCATAGCGACGACGGGAGTAGTTGAAGGTGTTATTGGGGTATTTGGAGCACGGGAAGCGATGTTTGGTATACTCATGGTGGGGTGTGTTGTRAATATGGGGGTATCGGTGATGTTGAAGTCAATGTTTTGTAAGTTTGAAATTGGATGAAGACCTGAGCTCAAGACTTGAGGAATTGGAGAGCAGTAACAGGGGGAACAGTAGGTATATAAGAGATGGATGTGATAAAGGATATGAGGGGAAGAAATGGAGAAGATCAGAATATTTCAGTATTGATTAAGCACATTGGGCCGGTATCTTCATTTGAATATCATCAAATCACACACTCTGATTATACAATTACTCCAAATCAGCCAAATCAGCMAAAAGAACCAAAAGAACCAAAAGAACCCTCTTCGTATTTTTTTCCTCCGATATCGCCCTCCTCTGCTGGTGCACGGGTGYCTGTCATCTTCGTTCTCTTCTTCGTTCTCTCGCTCTCGCAGCTATAAAAAGAGTGAAAAATTTTAGACATTTCCAGTTGACCTCTCTCTGATGCCCAGCTTGTTCCTCTTGAAGAAACCGATACGATGCGGTCTATTCACCACACCATCCTATTCAATGGATGACTGGAGGGGGAAAAGATCGCTAGATTGATTTCAATATATTCCTCATAGATTTATGCTCCTTTGGGGACCTCTTTTGGTCTCCATCGACAATGAGCATTTGTCACTATGTTTTTTGATACACCYATCTCTCAATYACACTTTGATTTACTCACAATTTCTATTAAACACTTTTATAAACATACTCAATTAGTAAAAAACAATTATAACGTATACAACCAGCCCACAACTTYCAAGTTCCAACTATAGGAAGCTAATCTTAGATTGTGTCTAACTTTCTTCCATTTGTGACAAACACACCATCAAGAACAAGTTCGTCTTGATAATCCAGCCTATAATTCTTGATACAATCTAACGCAACATCACTTAACTCTTTACGGACAAGCAACTGTCCAATAGAGCAGTGCATGAATTCAGAATCATAAGTTTGATGCTGTTCTAAGTTACCATCAATGAAGTTATTGAACGAGCTGATAATCTTGACTATATTTTCACCAACACCATCTCTTTGAATCATCAAGCACACGAATATCTTCTTTGAATCTTGACTGAGCAACAATCTAATTCCACTGAATTTGACAATGGCAGGAAATGAACATTTTTGACCACTTTGAAGATGACCAAGCTCCAATGACACAGTTGAGATCAATTGGTCGTACTGTGATGGCGATACAGACATATTGAATGAAAGAGAAACATGTAACTCTTTAACCGCCTTAGTTAATGGGTCTTCCAACAAGTAGTCTTGATCGACTTCAAGATAAGATGAAAAGTTTCTAAGCTGGCTTGAGAGGTCAAACAACACTTTTTCAGTCAAATTTTTGAACTTCTGTAGTTGGTTTGCAGACGGTGATGGTGGAGTAGTGGACAAGTAAACAAAAACCACTTTCTTTGGTTCATTTCCGTTTCTTTCAAAATTTTTAGAATCATTATTGTGTTGATGATTGGTTTTGTGTTGATAAATTGGAGCTTTGGAAAATTTTAAAGTGAGCTCTTTAGGAGGAGGTTTGATGTTTGCTGTTGTTGTGGTTGAACCAAGAAGATCTTCATTTTCACTGTATGAGTCACTTTCATCTGATGAATAACCCAATTGATCCATTTGTRCCCACTTTGAATGGCAGAAAAGTGCAAGCGGATTGGTAACTTGGTTGTCTGATGAATTGTATAGTTTTACCTGAGTTAGTCACAACTYACGTGTTAGCTAGATTAGCGAGCACTGAAGTCTGAGCAAGGAAGGATCAAAAAATAAAACTGAAGACGGGCATCAACTCCATCTAGATTCTACTACAGTCTATATCTCAAGACAACACCACCAATCCAAGTCCGATTTCAACTCCAATCACCATCACTGAAGTGTTTGTTATATAAAATTTTTAAGCCATCTATTCTGAAAGAGGTAAGAACACTACCAAGAATACTGAAAGACCGAATTAGATCAAAGGTAACAACCTTGCTGATACCATTCCACGAAAACCAATCCCACATAACTTGATTCAATATGCCCAGGGTTTCAGATCCATCAAAGCGGCCATATTGGTATAAAGTGACATCAGAACGACATAGACAGAAAACTGCTCAGCGATTAGCTGGGAAACCTGCATGGATGATTAGACCATTAAGTGCAGGATACGATACATTATGAATTCACGATTCTATCTCTCATTTTTGGGCGGAAGACATCTCCATGGAATTGAGCATTGCACATTAAAATGCAGTATTGACCCTTCAATATTTGGTGTCACCACTATAAGTCCAATGACCAAACCGGATCGCTATAGAAAGAGAGCTATGATAAGAAAATACAAGCAGCATAGTTATCATCTTCAATTTCACTTGCAATTATCATTACTGGAACTTACTGATTCCTGCTAGTCAGTATAAGCATACCAGAAGACGAAGAATTCCAATTTGAACTCCATCAGGAAATGAGTGCAGCTGATTTGATTGATGCCTTGAGAACCGAATACATTCTGAGAGTCAAACCTGATGTTATTCACCCAAGCGTCCACGAAACTTTTGCAAGCATCTTTTTATTAAACACCAGATTTATTGTTTCCCAGTTTCCCAACTATGCCAACTGCTTCTAGCTTATAAAGGGCTGGTTGCTAAGATTCGCAGGGAAGGTAAAGATTTGGTCATTTATGCACGTTGTTCAATGAGAACACTGGGTTGTAAAGTATATTGGACTTTGAGGGTGGATGTTGAAAAAAGGGTTGTTTATCGGAGAAAAAGAGGGGATCCTCTTATTGTTCAGCAACATATGCATTCTTTCGAAGATGTGATTGGAAAAGCAAGTTATAGAATGGATGATTTGATTTGGATTTGTCAGGCTTTGTTGTATCTGATGATGTTCAATTGAGCGACACCAGCTTGCATGAATAGTTGATATATACCATAAGGAATTAAGTATGTTTTGATCAAATTAGTTTGTTATGGTACTGAGATAGAAGAAGATATGGTATACCTCTTGAGTCATGGAATAACCGAATTGAGATGTGTTGAATATGTAATTTGAGGTAATTAAAGTGTATACTCTAGATGATGAGAATTCAAACTTCAAGAGTTGATAGGTCAAGATGATATACTCATGAGCTGAATTAACACATAAATACTATTAGATTCCACGTCATGTGTAACTAACATTGAATTGAGTCCAGACCCCAGCTTTCAATTAATTAATGAAACCCCATGCACTACCATTGACTCATATGGGGTAACTCAAACTGTAAGTGACTTATCATATGATGATGCAATATATGGGTTATAGTCGTACCAACTTTCAAGCTACTATTATGAGAATCACCACTTTGAGATGATCACTGCAGATGACACATCATGCCATCGATTTGCCAATTTGATCGAGCTGTGACTTTCCCACTATAGCTATTATCTTTAGACTTTCCTGAACCTGATGTTTGGGTCACCTAATCAAGCCGAACAAATTCCATTTCGGACTGATCCCTGACCGTATTTGGTACATGATATATGGCACATCACCCAACACCATGACCAGTCATTATATTTATTTACTAACATTGAAAAAAACACCATATATATGTAGTTTAACTTTTATTTTGTCATTCGAAAACACCAGATGTATAGTAGATATTAATTTTCTGTGAGCCAGAAGTGAGTACGCGTATTATATACCGCGTTTTCTCTTGCACACTAAAGATTCTCTGGACATTATATTTCGTCAGCCATCTTTGTTGGCTCAACTTAGTTGGGTACGCGTCTATACGACTATGGGTGAGTCAGGGCTAAACCAATTAAGTTAATTTGTAGGTTATCATTATTGTATGAAACTGTGTACTAAAGCAAGGGTGATGTTGAAATTTGCCATATGGATTTTGTATATCTGCAGGATTGGCCTGGGCCCTGGAGCATCCATGTAATCGTTGGCCAAGGCTGGCTTGGGAATCGAGAGAAGTTACCGTATCGATCGTTTCTAAGCACTAGTTTATAACCCATTTAATCCATAGTGACCATGACTAACGGTTTACTTGTCTTACAGACAGCCTGATTGAGAGAATTAGTCTGAATTTTGGTTCTTTGATATGGTACGTACGCGTGAAATTTATGGAGTCTGGAATTCTAATTTACGTAGTTCACGCGTGTGCTCGTACTTACTATATACACAAAGTCGCAGACCTAGGTGAGTTCATGCGATGATTATGTCTATAGAACCACTTGGAGAAGATGGAGAACATAGAGAACCAGGAATTAGGTCTTAAGACCCTACAGAAGAATAGTTTAGCTTTCATTCAAGTATTGTTTGTAGCGACAAGGTATTAATGTCAAGCCAACATGGAACTTCTTTTCGTTCTTTCATAACTCCACCACAAAGGCCGGTCTGCAAACATTTGGGAACGCATATATGCGTATATTCCAGACAGCCCCAGCTTATATAATTGAATTCTGGATCGAGTCTATAATCCATAATCCTATTAATACTGCATGTTCGATCATGATGTTTAAAATTAGGATCCAAAAGATGAAAAGACGCGTTATTAACAGAAAACAAAGAAAAGTGTATACACCAGCTATCTGTTGAAGGAAAATCAATGGAGTTGTGCAGTTTGTCAATGATTTTAGAGTGAGAGATGGCTGAGGTATTTGGGACATTGTTATTGTTGAACTGAGATTAGTAAGTAGAATGCTGTGACATGGGCATTTTGATGAGAGAGATGCAATTGTTGAAATGGAGGCTAGATCAGAACGGATTGTTTGTACAGGAGACTAATGACCTTGGAAGTGCATCGAGAATGGAATGCATGTTCAAAGTTCAAAGTTCAAAGTTCAAAGTTCCAAGTTCAAACCAGCCATCCTGCGCAGTGTGCTCACCTCACAAAAATCCAACGTGCGTACTACAGTCTACTCTATACGCTATACGCTATATACGGACATTTCAAGTTTCATTCGCGTGACAGGATTGACAAGATTGACAGGATTGTTGTTCATCTTGAAGTTGTACGGGTCCCTGTGTTAGTCAATTTACAATTATTTCACCCTGTCATATCTTTGTGTTTAATATCATTGATATATATTACTCTCAATTTCCGGAAGGAGTTCTTCACAGGAGACGTATCATAGATTCCACCAAACACTTCTCGAGATCCATTCAGATCAAAGAACTTGGAAGCAGCAAAAAAAACCAAGACGCGTGCATTAAAGAGAGCACAGCCGTAAACAGTTTCAACCCAGCCATTTTCTCCGAGTGTGCATGTAATGTAATTTGAAGACGAAGTTGATGGATTACTTCATTCACTTCTTTCACTCATTCACTCATTCAACCTAATTGTTCTTCTTTAAAGTCTCGTCCCACATGCACACGTCCGCTTCAAAYAAACATAAAAAAGAAACTAGTCACTTTTAGCACCATGTATCACAATCCTGATATTCTTTATCTCACTTGTTGCCATCCTTTTGACTATATATTGGCCAGTGTCCCCTCTGATGTTGTTTTCTCTTTCTTTGCTTAACTTCAATTTATTATCTTCTCTTCCCAAACTAAATCATTCTTTCTTTAACTTTACAACTCCAAAACCCCTTCTAATTTCATCTAGTTGACAATTTTGTTTGCTTCATTCAAATCTTCCTTCACTTAAAAGAGTTTGTCTCTGCCTTTTTACTTGATCCAATCTTAATCTTTGAAAAAGATTCCATTCGTTCCATCTCATCTTTTCACTTCCAATCATTTACAAATTACAACACAACTACTACAAGATCAATTATTTCCAACTACTACAATWACTACTATCACTATTTTAACATAACAACATCTTACAACAACAACAGCAACTAATTCCAACATATAATTTTCACAATAACATACAAACAATCACAATGATAAATGCTAAATCAACCCTTCTGATGCTCACATCATGCATCGCAAGTGCTAATGCTTTCTACTGGAACTCATCATCATCTGACCCACTTTTCACACTTCCGTCTTCAAGCTCAGAGTTCTCATACATATCACAATCATCTTCATGTTCACTATCATCAGCATGCACAAAAGACCAAACAACCACAGTCACTTCTCAAATAACGATACAGTCTCCTTCACAATCACAACCTTTCCCATCATCATCTGACATCTTGTCCTCATCATCACAATCACAATCACAATCACAATCACAACCACAATCGTCATCACAATCATCATCTGTCCCTACTCCATGGATCGAGGGCTCTTGGGTGAATGGTATCCCAGAATGGCAAGTCTACATTCCACAAAAGTCATACTCCAACTTCCAAGGTTTCGAATTAGAATCTTTATCTCACTCAGATGGTTTCAAATTTGACTCTGCTGATGTTACTTTCCATAACGACGACTCCACATTACCAAAGTCTCTTTTGACTGATAAYTCCAGTGACGATAAACTTTCTTTCTCATTTGAAGGTTTCACCGCTGCCAATGTGTTGTCTCTTGTTATTCCTGGTGAATTGTCTGGTGATTTACTTGCCACATACAAGGCTTCTTTCAATTTGATTATTGATGCCTCTGCTGGTTTRGCTAAGAGAGACCAATACCAATTCACTTTGTCCGCTACTGTTAACAGTCCAATTGCCTCTTCTGCTGCCTCATCTTCACAATCTGCTTCATCTTCTAATGTCGGTAAGMAAGTTTTTTCATCTGCTTCATCTAGTGAAGACTACGTTGACTTGACTTCTACCCCGATTGTCACTGACAGAGCCAGCACAATCACCACTTTGACTGAAGGTTCCACCATTACCCGTACTTTGTCCGACTGTCATGCCAGCTCATGTAGCTCCTACACCGTCACTGAGATTGTCTCATACTACACACTCTCATACTCAGGTTCAGAAACCGTGATCACTACATACTACCCATTGCCAACGTCCAATACTATATCTTCTGGTGCCGCTGTTTCAACCACCGAAGTTGCYCTTTCTCCTTCTACAACTACGTTTACTACAACTTCATGCTCTAACAGCGCTTGCTCAACTTATAAAGTCACTGAGCTAGTGTCCGCGTACACCACCACCATTTCTGGCCAAGTTACTGTGATTACTTCCTATTCTACTCTTTCTGGATCCGATGAACCAACTACCACTTACCATATTCCTCGTACTGTCACTGAGACTTTGACTTCTTGTTCTGATGGTGGCTGTTCCACTTACAGCGTCACTGAAATTGCTGACTCTTACACCACAACCATCTCCGGCCAAGTCACCGTTATCACCTCATACTCTACTCTATCTGGCTCTGATGAACCAACCAGCACTATTCCTTCCACCATCGTTGAAACCGTCACTTCTTGTTCCGCTGGCATCTGCTCTACTTTCGCAACCACTGAGTTGGTGTCTTCTTACACAACCTCCATCGATGGTACAGTCACCGTTGTTACAACTTACTGTCCCTTGTCTGGCTCCAGCTCCCAAACTTCTTCTGTTTCTGTTGAAACTGCTCCTGCTGTCACCATCCCAGTTTCTGAGACTAGTGCTCCTGTTGCCGCTACAACTGCCACTGAGACWGAGACCGAATCTGCTTCAACTGTCACTCATACAGTCACTTCTTGTTCCAATGGTGYTTGTTCTTCATTTGCTACCACCGAATTGGCTTCCACTTACAACACTGTTGTCTCTGGTGTTAGTACCGTTGTCACCACTTACTGTCCATTGAGTTCTGAATCAACCATTGAAACTTCTGCTTCATCCACTGCTGAAACTTCATCTGTTGAATCCACCACCACCACTGCTGCTTCTGGAGCACCATCTTCATCTGAATCTGAATCTGAATCTACCACTGCTCCATCAACTCAAGTTGACACACCACTTTCAACTGTCGTCACAGAAGTTCCAAAACCATCCACTTCATCCCCAGCTCCGGAACCAACCACCACCTCTTCCACCACCACCTCTTCCACCACCACCTCTTCCACCACCTCTTCCACCACCTCATCTTCCTCCTCCTCCTTCTCCTCTGAAGAATCCTCGTCATCATCCTCTACCCCAGCTCCAGAATCCTCATCCGCATCATCATCAACCACAACATCAACCCAAGAAGAACCAGAAACAGTTGAACTATTCACGACAAGCACTTACTCCGCCAACATTGTCCAAGGCACCCCATCCATAGTGACATCAGTGTACCCAACAACGATCTCCGATGTCCCACTGACACTGACCACCTACAGTACCGTCTCCAACACCCCATCTCCAAACCCATCCACCACTTCCACTTCTGCTCCAGCTGGTGCTGCCGGCACTACTGTCTCTGCTGCCGAGTCCTCATCTACTTTGGTTACTGTTTTGACTAGCAGTAGTTTGTCTTTGTTCCAGAGTTTGTCTCAGGCTGAACCTACCGGTGCTGCTTCTACTGCTCCTTCAATTTCTGTGCTTGAAGGTAAGGCTGCTGCTGCTGCCGCCTCTACAGGTATTAAGTCCACTGGATTGTTGGGTCTTTTGGCTGGTTTGGTCATGATGATGTGATGTGATCGGGCCCATGTGTGCTTCCAGCTTTTTTTTTCTGGTCTGGTCTGGTTGTTAAAGGCTAGGCTAGGCTATAGTTTGTGGAAAGTCAAGTTGTTTTCGACTTGGACTTTTCTTACGTGTAACATTATTCTCTTGTTTTTTTAGTTATCTTTTATCTTGTGCTTTTTTTATGTTTTTGTTTTTGTTTTTTGTCTTTTTTGGTTATAAACTTTCAGTTAATTAGCTGTTTTCTTTTCTCCGTTTTACTAGTCTTTTTTTTTCTTACAGCTTGTTTAAAATATTGCAATTATTTTCACCCGTTTTTCAAAGTTACTCTCTCTTATGATGTTTTTTTRTTTAATTTACCTTTCAGTTCTTCGTCTTTTCTCTTTTATATATATATACGAATTTTTCCAAATTTTTTGAGATCTGTTTCGATCTTGARATTTTGTTTGTCCTACCTTTTTTTCTATAGTGTCTTGCTTATATAAATACATAGTCTTCTAATGTTTACTTTCAAAATTCAGTCACTAGCTATCTTCGATCAGTTATCTTCTTGTACGTTACAATTTACCAGTCGTACTTTAATACCGCGTATATACAACCAATTCATCACGTCCTCCTTTAACCTTATCAACAATCTAAAAGTTGAAATAGGTTCGCAGCTGCCTTCCAATTCCTGCCAAATTCTGCCGGACATTAACCGAGCGCATAGTTAACTGAATTTGTAACACCGCGGCCTGTGATTGGCTGAAAATGGCTGCAAACAGCGAGACGGTAGTAGAGAGAGAGAGAGGCCACCCCCCCCCCCCCATGGGCAATGGAGCTGGAGCTGGAACTGGAACTGGAACTGGAACTGGGGGTGTCGAAACTGTGTTCTCTGTGCACTGTCATTATACATCATTGGACCATACATACTCTTCTAATTTTGGTGTTTGGGATATACTAATGATCACAATAATTGTACAAAACTACATATGTTTGTTTGTGAAGTTGACGACATCGTATATGGGGTTCAGTACATACGTAGGTACGGACAAATTTGAAATTGAACCTTGGTGGTGTCCGACGAAACATAATTTGACAGAGCTGAGAGTGAGTCTCTAGCTCCGAGAATCGGGATTCGGGGATGCTCACTGCTCACTGTTGTAGCCATCTACTCATGTGTAAGTGCAGTCACAAGAGGTAAAGTGTAATTACTAATGACGTGTAACGTTGTTCCATTGCAGTTGTAGAAGAAAGACGACACGTAATTGGATCGGATATACTGGGCATAGCTGATAGCAGATGATTATTTGTTGATCGGTATGATGGGCATGGTTTGTTAAAGTCAAATTCAAAATGATCTGATCTGACTGACTGACTGACTGASKGAGRGAGAGAGWGWRTGTGTGWGWGWGWGWSAGASMGARCG
>BCIP01000027.1:31714-70141 GCA_001599995.1 Ambrosiozyma monospora
CCYYMAMCCCCAACCGAACATGTCAAACAACGGGCCTTCCAACCCAGTCAACGAGGCCATAGAAAACACAACGGAGATACTTCTCCCAACAACCACAAACACACCAGCACAATCGTTTCTTCGATCACTCACGTTGAACCAAACGCAAATCAACTCTTTATCGGGCGCAATGGCCGGTTTYGTGGCTGCTGTCTCGGTATGTCCACTGGATGTAGCCAAGACTCGATCTCAAGCCCAGGGTGCCTTCTTGAAAGATTTGTCACCTCAGGCAGTGAAAGTGTACGAGCAGTACAGATACAAGGGCATTTTCCAAAGTCTGAGACTGATTGGTGCCGAAGAAGGTTCAAAAGGGTTATATCGTGGTTTAATTGCCATGACATTGGGTTATTTCCCCACTTGGATGATTTATTTCGCTTGTTATGAGAACTTCAAAGGTTTTTACTCCTCGTTGACGAACAACGACAATTTGGCTTATTGTCTAGGTGCCATGTCTGCCGGTTGTATCTCGTCAACTGCGACAAACCCGATTTGGGTTGTTAAGACAAGACTGATGTTGCAGATCGGGGAAGGAAAGACCATTTATGATCGGTTCCCCGTGACGTCTGGCTCGTCTGATGCAGCTGCTGTCGCTGCTACAGGTGGTGCCAAAAGAACGTACTATAAAGGTGTCTATGATGCGTTTCGTCAAATGGCTAGAAATGAAGGTGTTGGCTCTTTTTATAATGGGTTGTTGCCTTCTTATTTCGGGTTGTTTCATGTCGCCATACAGTTCCCACTCTACGAAAACCTGAAGAGATGGATGCATATAACTCAAAAAAGCAGTGATAGCAAGGGCAAGAAATCAAGTTATAGAACAGACCCTAATTTGATAAAACTCCTGGTGGCTTCAGTTGCCAGTAAAGTGATTGCTTCGGTGATTACATATCCTCATGAGATTATTAGAACGAGATTACAGATCGTGCGGTCTGGTGCTAGTGTTAATTCCCTGGGTGCCATTTCATCGGTTATCAAGACGGTGTATAGAACTGAGGGTTTCAAAGGTTACTACTCGGGGTTTGTCATTAACCTGTGTAGAACCGTGCCTGCTAGTGCTGTCACTTTGGTTTCTTTTGAATATTTCAAGAATTATTTCGAACGTTTTGCTAGTGATCCATTACAATAGATTGATTGATTGATTGATTAGGTTTATTCGTTGTTATTGATTTTGATKTCCATTTGTCATCACTTTTCATAGTTCGGTCTTCCACTTCAATATATCAACATTACAAGTTATCAGATTGGTTGTGTCATGTGCCTGGTTTGCATTGGCTTATTTTATTTCACAGTTTTTCTTTTCTTTTTTTTTGATTCACTTTACTTTACTTTACTTTACTTTGTTATTGACTCTTTCGTATTATTCTTTTATTATCATTCCTAGCTGCCAACACTATCAGTGACATCACTACATATATCATTTCATTTATAGGGATAATTAGATTTCTCTTCGCCACAATCCAAGCTCCAACTCTCCACTTTGAATCTGAAGTCATCATATATGATATACCCACCGCCCATTCTATTTTCTTCGCAGCATCAAAAGATACAGTTTATAACAACCACGTCAACACGACGACCAAACCAGCTTGGGAATTTTAACTATAAAACAATTAAAATTCATGCTTTTATTCAATTTGATTTCTCAATCTATCACTTATACACACTCACTTGATTTGAAACTTCAAGGAGTGAATTTTCAATTATATGCTATATTCGGTTCATTTGGTTGTATTGTTGCCCCGGCCCGTCTTTATCTTCACACGCTGTCTCCAAAAACTCACATTTGTCATACATTTCTTCCCATCATTCATTTGCCTTTCCTGATTATTATTTTCTTATACTATTATTTTATTTTGTTTACCCACACTCATGCTTGGTCATTTGTGTCTTCACTCTTGAGCTTACCTTGTTTTGTTCCTGTCATCATTTCATGCATTTTGATTTTTGTATACTCTTTTTTTTGCGGGCCTGTGTTTTTTCTTTTTTTTTTTCTATGTATGTCCAATATTTTTCCAATTCTTATTGTCTATTGACTTTTTCCTTTTTAAYTTTTTGTTTTTTCCATACCATTACACTCATATAATCTTTTGTTTTATTGCTGTTCTTCGTTTRAAATATAGAGTATCCTCTTCTTTTATGAATACTGGCTGTTTCAGACTTCATTGAACACGCCACGCGTGGCACAGCAGAWATTCTGAGATCGGAGGCGACCGCAGCAACAGAACATTTTGACGTAGCGTTTTCCACCACGTCTCCGTGTAGAATGAGCTCATCTATGATCTGGTTATCTATCAACAACCCAGCTGTCATTTTTCAAACTCATAKATAGACAACATTAATACTCACATCAAAACACACAGCATCACAAAATCMCAACACAGCAACATCATGAAATATCTAAGCTGTGCAATTTACTTGCTCCTTAGTCTTGGGTTAAGTTCAGCAGCAGATGCACCAGCAGCCGAAAACAACGGTTTCAACGTTGTGATAGAACACGCCAAAGTTGACAACCTGGAAGACTTATTACCACAAGAAACAGATGGACCTAAATCACTAGATGAATTTGAACTTCCCGAGCTGCTCACGATGGACACATTTGACAAAGAATTGAAATCCAACTACCATTTCGTTGAATTTTTCTCCCCATATTGTGGCCACTGTCAACATCTTGCTCCTATTTGGAAACAATTTTTCATCGATAACCATGTCAAGTACGAGTCTCAGAGCATTCACATGAGACAAGTGGATTGTGTTGCCTCGGGTGATTTATGTGAACGTGAATCCATTCTTTATTACCCTTTGTTGAGATTCTATGGTCCTGGTGGGAAATTGATTTCTAGTTTCTCGTTGTCTGATTATACTAAGGATGCAGAAGGGTTTGAGAAATATTTGGAGGATCAGCTTTTGGAGTTGGGCGAGGAGGATAAGAACGGGATGACTAAAGAGAGTTTGAAGGCTTTGAATAAGAAGAATAGAATGGTTCAGACTCCAGAGTTGGTGGATATCATTGGTGGGTTGAATGAGAAGCCTGTTTTGTTGTCCTTTTGGCCTAGTTCGGATAGAGAGTTCAATAATAAGAATTTCCACGGTGATTTCAAACAAGTTGAGTTGTTTAAAGAGTGTCCTCGTTGTTTTGATTTTAGAAACATTTGGAGTAAAGTTTTGAAGAATTTGGCAACTGAAGTGAATAACAATGAAATTGAATTTGGATTCGTTAATTGTTTGTCTAATGAAAAGATTTGCTCTTCTTTGGGAATGGATGATTTGGTTCGTGGTGATCCTGCAGATTATGACCCAAGACTGTTCATGTTCTTGCCTTCACAGATGGGTGGGAACAAGATCAGATACAAGGATTCCAAGTTGTCTGCTAAGAAGCTAAGTAATTGGTCAAGAAGATTGTTGAGTTTCTATACGTTTGAAGACACGTCATATAAGCAATTGGGAAGCAAGATGAACCTTAACAGAAACTTGCCATCACTTGGAGGAGTCGCTGAATTGCAATCTGATCCTAAAGTGGCCTATGTTTTCTTATACGATGAAGAAACTTTGGTTCCTGAAGATGAATTGATCTTGCACCAATTGGTGCAACCAATCATGGATCTTAACAGAAATGCATACCTTTACAAATCAAGTGATGCTCAAAGATTCCTACGGTTCATTGAGCAAAGAGAAACTGAGTTGGCAAATAACTATTTGAATGAGTATGTTGAAGAAGGAGAGGAGAAACTTCAATTTGATAAAGTGATGTTTGAAACAAAGACATTGTCTGTTTTGCCAATGATGTTGTGTATTAAGGAGAATTCCCTATTATCACCAGTGTACCAAAGTTTCAATTCTAGGGACATGAGAGATATCGTTAAAGTTACCRAYTTCATCAAGGCCAATGCTGATCCAACATATGAGGAGTTGAACTTATACTCTAAGAAACAGATTTTCCCTAGAAAATTTGACCCAAAAATTCATGATTATACTGAAAAAGTTGTGGTTGCCATCCTTGATGATAATGATTACACGGACATGTTCAAGAAATCATACTATCTCACATTTATTAACCAATCGGTCAATTACGTGAAACAAATTTTCCAATTCAAGAACTTGCTTGCTAAAAGAAACTTGAAATATGAAGAAATGGAAAGAGTCGGACCACGTCGTGCGGTGAAAGCATTACAGAAGAAAATCGATAATGTGTTTAAAGTTCCAGAATATAGAGTGTCTACAGTTTACATGACCAGAACCACGCTTTTGTTTTCTCAGAAATGGTGGCCTTATATAGACGTGAGCAAGTATGATGTCGGTGATGCGTTCATTGTGTCCAGATTTGGAAACGAATATTGGGATAACCATGGAAAACCATTCAAGTTGAATGAGCCTAAATTGATTATCGATACCATTAACGAGGCTAATTTCAAAGGGTTGAAGGGACTGAAAATGAACCATGGTTTTGAGTTCTTTAGTACTTTGAAAACTCTTGTTATCTTTGGTGYCCTTGGATTTGTCGCTTTGAAACTAGTCAAGCGTTATAAGAGAACAAACAAAGTGTCCTTGTTACCTGTTCATCACAACCGTTTACCATTTAAGAAGAGTTAGTTTAGAAAGAAATCGTTATTTGATGTGTCCCGTGATAGTGGGTCACGTGCGCAGGCTTTCTCGAAAAATATTTTTTTTCACCGTTTGATTTTTATGTACACTTAATATTTGTCACTGATATAAACAGTCTTTAATAMGTCTTCGAGTCTGTAAATCATCACAAAACCACGCAAATACACACACAATGTTCAAAAGTATACGGTTGTGTAATCTTCTGGTACAATACAGAGGTTATACCACCGTTTCCACAAGCGTTCCAACTCGAAAAGGTCTTTTGACCAACTCAATACATGAATTTCGCAGGAAACTCAGAGACCGAGAACAGTTCACATTTAACTTACTCAACAAGAACATCCAAGAAGATTTTTATCTCAAGGCAACAAGACATTTCAATGACAGCATCTCACAAATCAAAACGAATGTCGTTGATAAGGGGAAAGTTGTGAAGTTGAACAAAGATGATATCTTGAAAGGTTTCCAAACTCCAACCGAATCAATCACACCATCACTTATAGACATCCTTATACATAACCAAGATGATTTGACTAAACTCCCCATCAAAACATCTGAGAAGACAACTTTGGAAGACGTGACTAATGAAATTGTTGAGAAGTTGGTTTATAACMGAATGAAACCTCACTGTTTGCAACACACGTACAATGATGCATCGAACATTCAAAATTTCAACAACAATTTAACGTTTAATATCATGGATATCGATAACCCATACGAATGGTTCCCAAAGGCAAGAAGACTAAAGAGAAAGTTTATCATGCATGTCGGACCAACTAACTCAGGAAAGACATATAACGCATTGAAGAAATTAGAAGTCAGTTCAAAAGGTTACTATGCTGGTCCATTGAGATTGTTGGCTAGAGAAGTCTATGACAAGTTTCAAAACAAAGGTATCAGATGTAACTTGGTCACTGGCGAAGAAGTTATTGTCGACGTCGATGAGTTTGGTAACAAGGCTGGGCTTACTTCTGGTACAATCGAGATGATTTCCATGAATGATCATTATGATGTTGTTGTCGTTGATGAAATCCAGATGTTGGGTGATGAATTCAGAGGTTCAGCTTGGACAAATACTATCTTGGGTGTCAATGCCAATGAGATTCACTTATGTGGTGAAGCTGCTGCTGTGCCTTTGGTTGAGAAATTGGTTGCTTCAACCGGTGACGATTTGGTGATTAACGAGTACAAAAGATTAGGAAAATTGGTTGTCGATGATGAACCAATTGGAATGGGCGATTTTCAAAAAGGTGATTGTCTTGTTTGTTTCTCCAAGAACAATATCTTGAAGATGAAGAAAAAGATTGAAGAACGTACAAATTTGAAATGTGCCACGATTTATGGTGCGTTGCCTCCTGAGACTAGAGCACAAGAAGCACAAAGATTCAATGATGGATACTACGATGTCGTCATTGCTTCAGATGCCATTGGAATGGGCTTGAATTTGAAGATCAATAGAGTCATCTTTACACAAACTGAGAAGTACGACGGTAAAGAAATGGTTCCGTTGACTGACTCAAACATCAAGCAAATCGGTGGTCGTGCTGGTAGATTCGGTGTTGGTGAATCAGTTGGACACATTACTGCCATTGGAAGTGAAGAATTGGAAAGTGTTAAAATTGGTATTGAAGCACCAATCAAGTTCTTAGACAAGGCTGTTTTATTCCCACCAGACTCATTATGGGTCAGATACTACTCTATGTTTGCCAAGAACACTCAACTTTCCACTATGTATCACAAGTTTGAATCCGATGTTAAGAAACTATATCAACGTACAAATTCCATGAAGCGTGATTTTGAGATCCAACGTTTGGCTGATCGTACTTTGTTTGCCGATTTCATCGATAAGAACAGATTGAGTAAGAATTTCTTGATTGTGGATCAATTGAGAGTTGCTGCTGGTCCAACAAACTTGAAAAAGGGAGATAAACGTTTATTACCAATTGATATTTTGACTCAGAACATTTTCAAACAATTCATGTTGACAATTGCTTACAGAAATATCAGTTCTTTATTTGATTACAAGTCCATCCCATTTTACTTGATTGGTGAATTGCAAAATACAGAAGACATGAGCGGTAAAGTTGTTGGTTTGAATGGTCCAAACGGTGTTCCTCAAGATCCTGTTCCTGCCAATATGAAAAATAAAGTTGTGGGAGAGATAATGCATAATGAACGTAACAAATACTTGCCAAAACGTCGTTATACGAAACGTTTGGATCCAGTTGAAGAAAGATTGCGTCAATTGGAACAATTCCACAAAATGATTGGTATATATCTATGGTTGTCTTACAGATTCCCTCAGAATTTTGTAGACATTGAAAGTACTATCAAGTTGAAAGAATTAGTTGAGTACAGAATCACACAGATGTTGGGTAACCTTAAGAAGAGTGACAATGCAGCTAACAGGCTCAGTAGCTACTCAAGAAAACAAGAGCAACCACAACAATTTTGAATTAAAGCTGGTTCACCTTTTTTATGTACCATTCCTGTAAATAATTGTTAATTTAGTTGAAACTTAACATGTACGTATATATTCGGTAACTAAGTGTTTCAGTTTTTGGATTAGATACGATAAACAAAACATATAACCAGTAAAAAAAAAACTAACGGATTGCAGAGCTTACAACTCCCATTCATCTTGCTCTCTATCGCCTGCCTTCAYTAATGGTTCCTCTATATCGTTGATCTTTATGTCGGTACACAATGCACATTTCGTGGACAATAGCTCGTCAATTTCAGCTTTTAACTCATTAATAACTTCTTTGTTGCCTTTATTAAGCATGATCTTCTTTTGTAACTTGTAAATGGAGTTCTTGAACTTATAGTCATTAGAATTCAAGATAACTCTAACCAAACAATCCTGATGGAATGAATGATAACATGGGAATGTGATAAACTTTCTGATTGTAAGAACCTTGTTACAAATGACACATGATTCGGTTGAGGAAATGACCTGGAAGCTTGTTTTCTGGAAGTGATCAATTTGTTTGTTAATCTTCTTGGATTGTAGAACAGATGAGTTCATTTCATTAGTCAACTTATGCATTTCCAACGACATATTTTCCAAAGATTTGACAACTTCTTCTTTGAAATTATCAATCACAATGAAGTCTGGGAATAAAGGTAATAAATCTTTGACAGTTAACAACTCACACTTGCTCAAAAGATAATTCAACAAGTTAGAAATCTTGTTGTCTGTAGACATGTTCTCCAATTCATCGGGGTCACCATTGATATTAATTTGGAGTAACTTTTGATGCTGCTTCAAGAATTTGTCATTCATGATCACCTTCTTGATTAGTTTTTCTGATATGTTCAGCCACAACTTCTTTCTCTGTGATGATGACTCCAATGGTTTTCCAGCAACAAAAACAGCAACATCAATCAAATCATTATCCAAGGCCAGTTGAACGGCTTCTTCATAATTTCCCAACATTGAATAAATGAAAATCGCACTTTGAATCTTCTTGTGCTTGAAACAAAGTCTCAAAATGAAATCCTGGTCAAAGAATATTTCATACTCGACTGATTTACCAAAAAGACTTCTTGACTTCTGCTGTGTTTCCAAGTACTTGATAATCAAATTYTCCTTTTCCACATTTGGATAACTAATCAAAATTGAAAGAAACGTATTGTGGATGATCTTGCTTTTGATTTGCTTTTCTCTGACCAAAAATTGCAAAAATTGAACTGCTTGGTTATATTCTGGCTTGATATCTGTCGATTTCCATATCATCTTGTTATAAGTCAACAAAGCAGGAAGCAATCTTTCATAACCTAAATCATCAACAAGCCTGGTCCAAGTCTTCACAGTTTCGACAGGATAATTCACCAGCAATACAGTTGAGTATTTATAGATCAGCTCTGCATCATTCTGTACACATAGAACTTTCAATGCCTCATCCCATTTTTGAAGATTTATGTAGTGTTTCAAAACAAACTCATGATCATGGATGAGATTCGAGTAGTACAACAACTCATCTGGTCTATCATGTGCTGATATTATTTGGTAAACGGTCTCCTTGTCCAATAAGTCTTTGAATTCGTCTAAGAATTTGTGAAACTTCTTCAAAAATTGATCCTTCTTCTTCTGAACGCTTGTGTCTAATGATCCATCCCCGTTTGCATTTAGTGTATTGTTGGTAGAGTTTGTCTTTATGAACAAATTGTTGTCTAGATCGTTCAAACCTTCTGTAAAAGATTCCACAATCCAACTGCTGAGCATCACACGCTGCATATAGAACTTCGAAGGAAGAGTTCTCAACTTKGTAATCAAATATAATCTTAAACTGGAGTTCTTTTGTATGTTCATGAACTTGAGAGCAACTTTTTCAAATGATTCGCTGGTGTTGGCAAGGATCGTCGCAGCTTTATCATAACTTCCACTTTCAAAAAGGTAATTTCCCTTTGCTATCAGAATGATATCTCTTTTGATTGAATCGGCTTGTGAATTACTTTTAAGCAAGGATAGTGCTTCATCAAACATATTCTTAGACACCATGATCTTCCATATATCTGAGTTCTCATCATTCAATAAAATTTCGTAGATTGCAGCTGCTGAATGTAGCCAGTATGTTTCATATTTATCGTCATTGGCAAACTGGATAAACTGGTCGCCATCAAATTTTGTGCTAGCTGTCTCCAGTCCATTCAACTGGTTGTAAATAATCAGTTCATTGCTGTTCAGAAGCAGTAAAAGATGATATTTTGTGAGTAATATGGAACCGATTCCCGCTGCTGTMTGTTGRTCAATCTTGAGGTAGTTRAGCTCGTTCTTGGTTTTGAAATTCAATTTTCCATAACAAATCTGATAAATGCCTTCTTCTTCATTGGTATCCAAAAATGCCAATGATGTTGAGTTAGATGTAAAATGCAGCAAGGAATAGAAACTGTAGACAAGAGGATCTTTCTTGAAACAGTTTGATAGCTCTGATGATGTGAACTGAAGTAACTTATTAGCTTCTCCTATATGGACATGAATATTGTAATGTGGAACTGGGTTTTCCTTCTCTCTGACCAAACCTCCAGATATGCCAGATATACTCTCTCTTGACTTCCATATTTGCTTGAATGATTTTTCCTTGTTAGACTGCACCGAGTACTCGTAAATCAAGCCAGTCAAMGTACTAATAAGAATAGCACCAGTGGAAGACTGACCTATTTTGCCATCATCGACAAACAAGATGGAAGAAATAGGGATGTTTCTCAACTTACCTAGGGTCTTGAAAGTTGTGGAAAGGATATTCAAATAGAAGAACTCATTCCTGGAAGTCTGCACAATCAAATGATACCCATTGTCATCCAAATAAGCATTCGATATGAAATTGGTAGAGTTGATCCTGAGTTGGTCGACTGTCTCTGGATTATCCAAATCAATTCTGTAAATTAGTCCAGCTGTCAAAACGATGTACAGGATGTTGTTCTTCACCAGCAACTTGGCGATGTCTGACTCTATTTGAAACTGGAGACCRACTTCCTCAAGTGATAAGATGGCCTCTCTTGCACTGGATGCTTCTATTGTATCCATTGTGACTGGTGTGATGTGATTGTCTGGTTGTGTTCTGTGAAAGGCAGTTGTTCTTGGGGGTACGACATTCAAACTTCACAGTGCACACAGTTCACTCAGTCTCGCCTTCAAAAGTTCAAAGTTCACAATCACTCACGACTCACGCTAAAACTTTTGAATCTTTTCTATATGATATGGATTGACTTCATCATCACCAAACAAACGACTCTACCATACATCACAACACAATATCACTACAATCATGGGTGTCAGTCTACCAGTCAAACTACTAGCAGAAGCACAGGTATGTTCCCATTCCAACTTCATCCACCAACCTCCCATGCATATTTCATCTCCAAGACAAACAATACTAACATTTTCTCTTTTCTGTGTTCCAACAAAACACACACAACGAAGAATATCAACAGGGTCATGTGGTCCAATTAGAACTTACAACGGGACAAATGTACAAGGGCAAACTCATAGAATCCGAAGATAACATGAACGTGCAATTGAACGATGTGGTTCAGACAAGCAGAGACGGTAAAGTGACGCATCTTGATCAAGTTTTCATAAGAGGTTCTCAGGTTCGTTTTTTCTCCGTTCCTGAGATGCTTAAACATGCTCCAATGTTCAATCCTAACAATAATAAGCCTGTGGCGCCTGTTAGAGCTCCTCAAAGAAGAAGATGAGTGTTGTGTTGATCGATGTCAAGCGATCATATGCTCAAGGCCCAAGGGGCATAGTGGTGTTGGTTGCTCTCTGTACAATATAGGATTTGTATTTTTTGAATTTGATTCTGATTATATGTTTTGACAATGACTGAATGTTTTCTACAAGCGATAGWATTCATAATGAGAATTTGTGAAGTATAATTAATGGAGCACCAATAAAATATGTGGAAAGAAAAAGAAAACAAAAATGCAAGAACAAAAAAAAAGTAAGCGGACATGGATATATAGTCAGAAAAACAACAAGTATTGAAAAATGCAAAGCAAATTTGATACATCAAAAGGAAGAACTAAACACAATTAAAAATAAAAACCCAAAAAAAGCAAGTGAAAATTCAAATTGCAAAGACAAAATTTYGAAAATAAAGAACTGAATGGTTTAAGATCTACATAATAAGTGAATGACCAAGTCTATTCAAACCCTTCAAGGGCACTGAGAACCTTTTCTAATCTCTGACATCCCTGGTCGTATCTGTTTGGATTCAACATCATATTGGCAGTCAATCTACTGATCGAATCAACGATTTTTTCAATCAAATATTTTTCTTCAGTTGGAATCTGTAAATCAGCAAATTCTTGACCAATAACAATACCATCCGTAGCATTAAGTAATCTTGCCAATGTATCATAAGAAAACGGTCTGATACTCTTCTTCTTGCCACCTTTCAGGTTCTTAGAGCTTCTTTTAGAATGACGTCTAGCAGGTTTGGACTTAGCAGGCCTCACGTGAGAAGTTTCAAGATCTTCATACAAAGCATCATCTTCAGTGTCTTCAAGCTTAATATGTTTGGACTTACTCTTGTCACTCTCAAACAGAGAAGCATCTGAATTAGAAGCAGATGAATGGCTAGGCTTCTTTTTCATCAATGGAGCATCAGCATCGTATGGGAACTGTTCATCCTCACACTTGTTCAAAGACACAGACATTGGGTCAAACGGATGTGGAGGATCATCTTCATCAATGTTCACGGATCTTGCAGTGACAAAGGAATCAGCACCGGTTCTGACAGATTCAGAGAAAGATGAATTGGAAGGTGTTCTTTTATGAGAATATGCTGATAATGGGGTCTGTGGGGYGTCACCAATACTGTATCCAGATGCAGTTCTTCTATGGCTACTAGGCAGGATTGGAGTACGGACACCAACACTGCTTGTAGAGTAGTTCTTTTTATGATGAGGAGAACCAGATAACGTAGCCAGAGAGTCATTGATAACTTGCTGTTTGGTTTTTGGAGTAGCGTAAGAATATGGTGGCTGTGACTTAGATGACTCACTTGAATGTTGTGAAATTCTGTAAGCAGGCAAAGTTTGACTAGTGATGGTTTCAACTCCAGATTGTGATGATGCCATAGACGTCACTCTCGTATTTGGGGAAGAGTCTTGTGCTTCAAGTGAAACTCTAGGTGTAGCGGCTATTTGAGAACGTCTCTTATTGGCAGGATCAGRAATACTTTTGGATGTTGAGAAATTGGTAACAGAAGACTTTAAAATAGGATGAGGGGCACTAGCATTAGAAGTGGAAACATTGGATTTCGAAATGGTAGAAGTAGTTGATGATCTTGAAACAGTAGATTTAGAAACAGTGGAGGTCGTTGATGATCTTGAAACAGTGTTAGATGGACCACTCRAAGTGATGCTTGATCTTGCCATAGACTTAGGAGTGATGGTTGATGTTGTGTTTGATCTGGTAACAGAAGGACTGTTTTTCTGAGAAGTAAAATCAGTAAAGTCAACAGATGAAGGCAAAATTGGAGCAGATCGTGAAATGATAGCAGAATCAGTGGCAGAGATATTTCTAACAGCATGTGGAGGAGGTTTAGGAGCACGGTCACGATGGCGTTCATTTTCTTCTTCAATCTTGGACAGCAGCTTCTCTTCATCACTGACAATTTTATCTTCGTTCGACTTTCTTTCGTTGTTTGCTTGCTCCTCGATTTCTGATTGTAAATTATCAAACTGAAGCATAATATCATCAAACTTGTTACTGACAACGCCACTCATACGTCTCTCTGGTGTAGGAATAAAACTCTTTCTCTTATCAGATGATGAGGAAACGACTCTAGAACCGGACTGTGGGGTTTCAACTTCAACAGGGTCTTTTTGAGATGATCTTGGGGTTCTTGGATTGGAAGGCTTTCTTGTATGGATACCTAATGGGGATGAGCTATCAATTGCATTCATAACTGATTCGTCATTCAACAAAGGATTGGAAAACGATGTGTGGTCATCATCATAAGAAATACTCTTTCTCTTGAGAGTCGAAGATTCAGGCAAACTTATTTGTGGAGTATTTGGCTCAGTAACAGCAGGAACCAAAATGTCGTCTTCAACTTCAGTAGGCAACTTTGGAAGGGCTTTCTCCTTTGGACTAGTCTTGAAGGGATATGAGAATCTTTTAGCGTTGTTGTGCTCAGATGGTTTTGTGGCCTCTTCTTTAGTTTTCTCTTTTTCGGCAAATTCTTTTAGTGATTCATCCAAGCTTCTGTCACTGAAGGTAGCAGATTGTGGTCTTTTTGGTGATCTTGCAGGGATTGGCATCTCTAAGTTGGTTGTTTGTTCCTTGTCTGGTTTCATAGGGTTAACCTGTCTACCCCTTTCCTCGACTTCTGCGGGCGAAGAAATTGATGCCCTCTTGAGAGCAACTTTGTTAGTTGGCAACACGTGACGCTTCTGGTTGAAGTTCTCATCATATTCATCTTCATCATCTGAAAGCTCAACGAATGAGTTTCTTAGTGGAGTAGCAACATGAGCTTGACGAGCTGGGGAACGACGTTTATTTGATCTCATCAATCTGCTTAATTCTTGTGAACTTGTGCAAGTGGTAGGCTTACTATATGGGTCGTGACTTATTGCAGTAACTTCGGATTTGATCGTAGGTGGGATATCAAGTTGAGCATTATCAACAACATATCTCACGGTATCAATATTAACATCTTGAACAACACCAGAATATGTAGATAAGTATGAAAGTCTGTTACCAGCCTTACTTCCCACCGAAGGAGAAGCAGCAATTCTTGAACTCACAGGACTAGGCAGGGTAATACTTGCCCTATCAGCAGAAGTTGATCTTCTACGAATGACTGGGGTAATGGCTGCAGGTGTAGTTGTCTTATAATGGAAGGAAGAGGGGGCATGTTGGCTGGTTGGAGATGGTGTACTTTGTTTGCTGGCCAGAAGCTTAGAGTATTCATTAGTGGAGTATCTAGAAGATTGAACCGAGTCCTGGTTACTCTTGTTTGTGTCTTGTGATGAATCGCTGTTTCTATGATGTTTCGAAGTGGCTGGTCTGTGAACTGGAACCGCTGGAGGAACATCATCAGTGTTATCGTAATCAYGATCAACATTTCCTATATCATTGGAATGACCATCAAAATTGAAGATAGCATTATTGTTGTAAATGGATGGTGATGATTTGACACTGATTCTTCTGACCATCTTTTCCTTATCAACATGTTCACCTAATGGTGTCCGAGGCAGAGATTGGTTGTCATGAATGTATRAATTGTTTTGAGCTTCATGAGATTGTGGAGTGCTTGGAGCAGGAACTCTTGTGGAGGGAGTTGATCTCACACTGATTCTTCTCACTGGTTGCTGGTCTGAGTCAGAAGAGTCCATTAAAGCTGGTTTGTGATGGCTTGTTGTAARTTGCTTGTGGATTATAAGCTGAAAGGGGGGATTTTGGTTTTGAAATCTAGAATGGATGTGCTGTTGGGAAGTTTGTTGAAGAAGGAAAAGGAAAACAGGCCTTAGTAGTAGCTATAAACAGGGTACGGTACTTTGAAAAGGCAAACTTCTAAATCCAACGTACTGGTTCCACTGGTTTCAGCACAGTACAGAAATGGCTGGTTTGGCTTTGATTCCACCGTTTAGAAAAGTAGAAAATAGCTGCTAACTAGATCGGGCAACGGCCGGTGCGCCACTCATTAACCCAATCCGGAGTGCGGCGCAGTTAAAAATAAACATGTGGCAGGTGAGGGCTGTGCTTTTGGGWCTGACGGACTGACTGCACAAGCCACAAATCCATGCGCCACGCTATTGTCTGGTTAACCGCAGTCATGGGGTAAATTCAAATGAAGTTTGAACCATGAGCCTTGTTCTCTACTATACCAGAACATTATCCCTACTACTTACCCACAAATACACTCATCAGACATGTTTTTCTTCTTTTTAATTGGAAGTATGTATTCACCAATCATCAATGCTATTCAAATATTTTCAAATCACCATGTTTACTAACACAATATTGATTTAGTTGGCGATACAAGAAAGAACCTAGACGTTTTACAGGGCGTCCCAATTGTGTGCCCAAATTGCCACAATGTCTCCGTTCATGCTATTAGACACTACAGATACGTTACGGTGTTCTTCATTCCTATCCTGCCTTTCAGTTGGTACAAAGAGTTGAGATGTGATATTTGTGGTTGTGAACAACCTTTGAGAGACGAAGACATTGAAGCCATCAGACAACAGCAACAGCAGCAACAAGGCGGAAAGGCTAATATAAACAACAATCCACCACCTTACAACCATGTTTAATTAAATTTACGGTGTTCACGAATTATATTGCAGGTTCAATTTTACAACTACTTGGCAGATCGGTTTTTATTCTAGTGTTAGGTTTTTATAGTATACGGTATATTTGGGGTATCATTTAATTACATTAATTTTTATTGTACAACAATGCAAAGATCACTTCGAAAAAAAGAAAAATRCGTATAAAGTAGCTTAATTGTTYAACTGTTGTCTTCACATTTAACTGTGATACCAGCTCTCACGTTCTCTTCATACACAGCAATCAGCTCAATTAATCCRTATAAGCAATTTCTGATACCATCAGTGACAGCTTCTTTACGAGCCTTCGAGAAGGCRAGAGCTCGACTAGGTTGATTATCGGCCCTACCTTTACCTGTCTTCAGGACAACCGTATCATCAACCAATCTTATCTTCACATCAATAGTCAATTCAACTGTGTATCTGCTAGGTCTTCCATCCCCATCATCGTGTTCTCGTTTATTGTAGTGAGTGGCCTTAGAACTAGACATATCGACATCAGTTTTCCAGCCAGTGAAACCAAAACAATTATTAGCACCCTCGATCAACTTATTCGTGGCCAGTTTATCAAACTGATAATTGCCAAACGTTCTTGTTCTATGGTTTTGTTCCTCATTACTTAACTTTTCCATGAATCCGTGAAACWTGCTTATTTTTTCCACAGACCACCAGGATGCCGGACGCATGTATGTCTCATTGTTGTATTGTGCTTGCATCAGCTCTAGTTCAAAGTTGTCTGTGTTCGGGAACCATTCAAAGTCAGCTTTTTTCTTGTTTAGTTGGTTGAATAAATCAGCGTCGTTTTTTAGTTGGATTYCAAACTGTTCCTCTGCTGTGAGTCGTCTTCGAAACTCTCCTTCTGCTCTGTGATATTGTTGGATTGTGGTTAATTGTGATCGAGACATTATGATGATGATGGAAAACAGTGGGATATAGTTTGGTCTTATATAAAAGGAATCAGGTTCCTGAAGGTGGAAGTTGTGTYTGGAGGGAGATGAAGCAGTTTGTAGGTCTTTCCAGGGGCAAAAACARTTTGTTTTGATCCGAAATTTGATGGAACTTCCCAATCAGAACGCCAACAGCCGAAGACTGGTGACAGTGGTGAGTGTTGTTCACTTCACGCAATTGATGCACTAGCTTTGTAATATTAAGTACCAGTTTCTACCACATGAAATTCGTTAACACGTATGTGCTTCAATGTTGCAATACAGAAAAATAGAATTAAGGGTTGCTGACAGCTGAAATTTCAAGGACTCCTAGGTGGCTGGGTCGGTGTGGGTGTTGTGTCAAAAAACCACAAAATGTGTTCATTGACCCTGGGCATGTGTACTACATTAAAGTAACCGGTATAATAGGTATTTGAAAAWTCTAACAGACGTGATTTCAAGAATAGGTACCAAGGTCTAGTCAGCTGGTTTTCGATGTATCGAATTTCTGCCTGATTAAATTGCTCAAAGCCATTTGTTGCAAAATAGTATTATGCTCATGTCCAATATCATATATGGACCCAGCCGACTTGAAATTCACATCAATATGTTAATTTTTGTTAATGAAAATAATAAATCAGATTGATTCAATCTATTACCATATAATGACAACAGTTTCAAAATAGGAAGCTAAGATGTTGGGATATCCTCTGAAATCCCAACTAATCTTTTCTTCACTCTGAAGGATCGATTATATTTGATTTCTTCCTGATCACAGTCAGCCAATGAAAACTATAGATAGCTCATCTGTATCAGGCCGGTCAGATAAAAGGTAAACCCAGGTGTTCAAGCTGTGCAGCATGACAGAACAATTTTCTGATTTTGCAGTAAAAAGAACTAGTTGTTGTCATGATATGTTTGTATAAGATCAAAGTGTAAATTATGACCTTTATCTGATGGCAAATACAAGACCCATTAATGTCATCAAATCTCGTTTATGTTTCTTTGCCAGTGCCCATGTTGATGTGATGTTTGGTTGTCAATAAACAAAATTGTACTTTCTTGGATCAAACTGAATATGGCATGCTTGAATTAAGGGGAAGTTTTGGCGGCTCGGATCCGATAAAAGTGATAATCGAACTTAAACGTATTGATGAGGATGTATTTGGCAGTTATGTGTTGATTTCTCCGATCCAAGTGATGATTGATCTCATTTCAAAGGTTRTCGAATGTACTGATTAACTGAGCAAACAGTTCTTAGAAAGTTTGTGCGAGGTTAAGATTAACTGAAATCTGAGAGCAGATCGTCCATGACCATGGAAAGCTCATTTAATCATTTAATCGGTACATTCAGTATAGTTATCTCATATCTCAGATGGATCATACACACTAAGTGACAAATGCCAACAACTATCAAAATTTGACCCTCCGATCATCCAAATTTGAACTCACAAAAGTCCGCCACCACAGCGGTACAAACTATGCTTATCAACTTACAAATTCAAACAGTGGCTCAAAGAACCAGTTCCATTTTGATTTAATATGGTGTATACAGGTGGATTAATTTCCACTGTTTGTTCTTCACCTACAGCCTACATGTTCCATCTATGTCATGCATGCCACACCCTTCTTCGTAGTGGTTCTGTTCAAGTCGTCAGTTAGATTCTTGAAAATGGTACGATTCATCTGATTATGCTGACAAACCGCATCAGGTCCCCACAGAAATCAGAATGTAAAAAACACTAGGAATACTACATCTCAGAGTATATAAGGAGTGTTGATTCCAAAAACCATGGTTCATAATTACATTCTTGGCATCCATATGTCTCACTAGCTTACTGATCAGATCAGATTCATCATATCAATTACCACAATCTATCATGTCTGCTGCTGCTGTTTCCACCCAGACACTCAAACTTAAAGCTGAAGTTCCATTGGACAAAGAAATTGAATCAATTATTAAGTCCGGAAAGGCCAAACGTGCTTCGAACTACCAAAAGGCCGTTTATGGTCCTGATCCAGAAGGATTAAAGATCTTACCCGAAGGTGCTAGACTTAGACTAYTTGAATCCGGTGTTGACATTTCCAAAGGATATCCAGCAAAGCCAAACGCCGAAGTCATTCCAGTTTACTTAGATGAAGCCTATGCTATCAGAAACGAAGAATATCCCTATGTTGAAAGAGGTAAGAATGCCGACCCTGAGAAGAAAGCACTTTTTTCTGCAGCTACTGCTGTCATTCCATTGACCAAGCATGTCGGTACCGAATTAGTTGGTATTCAATTGGCTGATTTGAACGATAAGCAAAAGGATGAATTAGCACTGTTGATCGCCGAACGAATTGTTGTTGTTTTCAAAGATCAAAAATTGTCTCATCAAAAACAGTTGGAGTTGGGTGAATACTGGGGCCAAGTTGAAAAACATCCTCAGACTATTCAGGTTCCTGGATTGCCAGRTATCACTACCATTTGGGTTGATTACAGTAGATCAAAGGGTAATTCTGTCAGTTTCAAGAATGTTGATTTGGGTAACTGGGATCCAAAGTACAATGGTGGGGCCTCTACTACAACTCATACAGATTTGGTCCATGAGAAACAGCCTGCTGGTCTCACAAGTTTGCACCATGACTCTTCTCCTGATGTAGGTGGTGACACACTTTTTTACTCTGGTTACGCTGCCTATGACAAGTTGTCCGAAGAGTTCAAGAAATTTTTAGATGGTAAAAAGGCCGTCTATGTTTCCGCCCATGGCTATTTAGACAGAGACGATCCATTTGCTGGTCCAAAGAAGATCGAAAGAATCCATCCATTAGTGAGAACTCATCCTGCCACAGGTTGGAAGTTTTTATTCGTTAATAGATCCATGACAAAGAGAATCTTGGGTGTTTCCCCTGTTGAATCCGATATTATCTTGAAGTACTTGTTTGATATTTATGAAAAGAATGCTGATATTCAGGCTAGAGTCAAATGGGGTCCAATCAAGCTGGGATACGGTACTACTGCTATCTGGGATAACAGAGTGTCTCAACATAGAACCACTTGGGATCACGAAGCCAAGAGTACCTCTAGACATGGTACCAGAGTTACTGCTTTAGCTGAAATCCCTTACTTTGATCCAAATTCAAAGTCTCAAAGAGAAGCCTTGGGATTGCCTTTGGATGAATGATCTGTTTCTTACATGATTTGSCTCGTTGGTAAAATGTAAGAAACTCAATGTCCTGCATGCACTTTTTCTTTTCTAGCTATGTACGACTGCTCATTTTGAACTGCAGGTTCTTTATTATTTATATTATTCTATCCAACAAATTTTAACTTTCATGAACTAAACGGCTCGTATATATTAGAATATTCCACTTTGATTTTATAGGTAGTGGCCATTGAATGGGACCCGCGGGGCCTGTATGATAAATTGATAGGTAAAACTATGGACAAAAACTATCATTCAACGAAAATAATAGGAACGTAAAATTAAATAAATACAATAAAAAGAAATTATATATCAGAAACGGAAACTTTAAAATCAGTTATCAGAAACAACAGCATCATAAATTGGCTTGTAAGGAGCATCGAAACCGGTAAACAAGCCGAATTGGACAACACCTTGATTAACCAACATCTCTCTACCTGGAATAACATTCCAATGGAACTCATCCTTAGCCAACTTCATCACGRCAGTAACCAAAGGTTTGTAAGCAGCTTCGATCAAGAAACTTTCCTTACCACCCTTAGCCAAAACGGCCTTAATCTTAGTCAACAAACCAGAATCAATCTCCAAGTTACCTGGAACAGTGGACACAGCAAGCTTGACATCAGCAACAGTTTCGATTTGTTCCAAAGATTCAAGAACCTCAACGTTATAAGAAGCAGGGAAATCCTTCTTGATATCTAACAACTTTGAAGCGGTTCTGTTCAACATGTAAATCTTCTTACAACCCATACTGTGCAAAGCATACAATGCAGCTCTAGAAGTTCCACCTCCACCGATGATCAAACCATTACCGCTGCTAATCTTAGCAGGAGCACTGTTTCTAATAAATGAGTTCACGATACCTAGCCAGTCAGTGTTTGTACCTGCAAACTTGCCCTTGCCAATAGGGTAAATGGTGTTGATTGCACCAATGACCTTACCTGAATTAGATAGTTCATCGACATATTTCAACATGTCAATCTTCAATGGAATTGTGATTGCAGCACCACCGAAGTTAGGATCAGATAGCAACTCCTTGTGGATCTTGGCAGCGTCGCTGGTCTCAAATCTGAACATCTCATGAGGCAAGCCTAGTTCTTTGTAACCGGTGTTATGTAAAGCTGGTGACCTGGAGTGTGAGATTGGTTCACCAACGACATAGAACTTCTTGGCAGGCAAATCACCGATCTCACTGAGGCATTGATGAATTTGTTTCACTGATAATTGACCAGGAGCAGAAGCATTTGGAAGTAGTGGATGTGTCACTGGTGTGAGAATTGGATTCACGATTCTGGCTAACTTACCCTTCTCACCCATGTTGATGGCAATTAGAGGTTTTTCGGTATGTTTGGATCTGAATGATTCAAGTTCGAAGTTATCACTGAATGAAGTTGCTGTACCGACAAACTTAACAATATCAACATCAATGTTCAAGGCCAATTGGTACTTGTTTTCCCATTCGGCGTTGGTCCACTTGAATTCACCGGAGAAGTCRTGATGGGATCCAATGATCTTGGTGAATCTTCTYTTGGAAGCAATGGTATCTAGTAAACCTTCAGGCAATGACAATTCCAAATCCAAGTAAGCGACACCCATCTTGTAAGCTAACAAAATCAATTCTTCAATCTTGGAAACCTCGTCATCTGGRAAAGAACCACCTTGAGATTGTGTTCTGATGGTGAAGATGATCGGCAACTCAGTGTGGTTTCTCAGTAATGCAACTTGTTCAGCGACAAAATGTGGTTCATAAGATTGCAACAGATCGACACGTAGTTCAACTGCATTGGAACCAGAAGTGATGGCTTCGATATTTGGCAAAACCTTCTCATCTTTCAAAGTTGGGAAAGTCAAACACACAAAGTATGATCTCTTGTTTGGCACTGGATCAGATTCACCAGTGATTTCAGAAATAAAATAACCCATGGACTTCTTCAATGTGTTGAACTCCTTGGTGGTACTACAGTGTGGAGAGAAGAAGAAATAGTTGGAACATTCGTTGTACATTGGTTCACGTCTCTTCCAAACTTCAACAATCTCTTCAGCATAAGCAGGTCTTGAAGTATCCTTCTCAGATAAGAAATTGATGGTTTCCTCGATGTTTCTATGCAAGTGCAAAACAATACCACCTGACTTGATGTAGCTCTTCAACAACTCTCTAGCAGCAGGTGTCTCAACGATACCACCACCAGTTGAAATAACGTGGCCTTCAGCATACTTTTTGAAAGCAGAAGTGGCAACCTCGATTTCCTTCTTTCTGAAATCAGCCCAGCCGTTAGCTTGGATGAATTTCTTGATATCACCGTATTGTTCTTCAAACAAAGAGTCCAAATCAACAAACTCCATACCGTTGACTTCAGAAATGATACCAGACATAGTGGTCTTACCAGCGGCTCTCATACCAATCAAAACAATACTCTTGTTTCCATTCTCAGCAGGTACAACAGACTTACTTGAGCTCTGAGAAATACTAGCTGGTTCATGACCATCAAGTGCAGTATTAAGCTCAGTATGTAGCACATCCCACCAGCCTGGCCAGGTCTTAGCTGTACAATGTCTCTCTTGGATGATAGCAGGTTCAGRACAAAGACCAGCCAATAATGAGAAACTCATAGCGACTCTGTGATCATCGTAGGAATAGACACCTGGAGCTTGAGGAACCTTCAAATGCTTGTAATCAATACCGTGAATCTCAATACCGTCTTCYAATTCAGTGGCAGTGACACCAAACTTCGCCAACTGGGTAATCATAGCCTCGATTCTATTACATTCTTTAACTCTCTGGTTGGCAATACCTGTAATCTTGGTAGTTTGTTCAGACTTTGAGCCATCGGCAACGGCAGCAACGACGGTAGCAGTCAAGAAGGCATCAGTCATAGGCTCCATGTCAACATGAGGCAAAGGAACCAATTGACCCACAGGTGGACCTTGAACAGTGGTTGATGTCTCGGTTTGGACAACCTTACAACCCATTGGTCTTAAAACATCAGTGGCAAAACGAGCATCACCTTGCAATGAAGAGGAACCAATGTTAGGAATGGTACATTTGGTACCTGTCAAAGCCGCAAAAGCCAATGGGTAAGTGGCTGAGGAAGCATCGGATTCAACAACGTACTCTGCTGGGTTTGTGTATTGACCTTGTGGAATATGGTAAGTGTATTCTTCAGTTTTGGATTTGGTGACCTTGATACCGAAAGCAGCCATCATTTGAATGGTCATGTCGACGTAAAGTTGAGAAATTGGTTTTCCGCCAACTAAAGCCAAAGTAACTGGTTCCTTAGCATATGGGGCACACATCAAAATTGAAGAGACATATTGAGAAGAGATAGTTGCGGATAATTCGATTCTACCCCCTTTCAATCCCTGTCCACATTTGACAACGACAGGTAATGAACCTTCATTGTTCAAACATTTGATTTGTGAACCGTTGGATCTTAAAGCTTCAATAAGTGGACCATTTGGACGTTCTTGCATTCTCTTGTTACCGGTCAATGTGATGGTGTCGATRGATCCGTTGGTATCAACCAAAGCAGCAACGGAAGTTAAGAATCTGGAGGCAGTACCAGCGTTACCCAAGTATAAWTCATCCTTAGTGGCTAGCAATTTTCCACCGTTACCGTTCAAAACGACTGTATCACCGTTGTCCTCCCATGAAATTTGGGCACCCTTCAAAGCAGCAACAGCAGCAAGCATGTACTGTGTATCGTCAGAATGCAACAAGTTCTTGATCTTACATTGACCTTTACCAAGAGCCGCCAAAATCAAGGCTCTGTTAGAAATAGATTTGGAACCTGGAGGAGTAACCTCAAATTCTTTTGGTGGCTTGGTGAATGGGTGAACAAAGACATTGTCAGTCAAGATAACTCTCAAATCTTCATCGTTAACATAAGAAGCCTTTGGTTCATAACATTTACCGATTCTCTCTAATAACACAACCTTCTTCTTTGAACCATCGTTCTTTTTATCAATAGCCATCTTTTTTAATAAGACGTCAACTGGACAGACCTTACCGTTGATTCTGCTCTGTAGCAACTTGTCGTCCATAGAAACGGGAAGACCGTAACCAGAGAAAACCTTAGATAATCTAGCAACAGCGACAGGAGACAAGATTCCCAAGTATCTACTCAACTCAGCTTCTTTAATGGAACCAATAGAGACACATTCACCATGTAAAGCTTGTGGAGTTAAGATGGCTTCATAGGCATGACCGATGGAGTGACCCCAGTTCAACAAGTTTCTCAAACCACCTTCTCTTTCATCCAAAGTGACAACTTCAGCCTTAACTTTAATGGATTCCAAAACCAATTTGAAAATATGATCCAAGATAGGAGACAAATCAACGTGACCGTTAGCCTTTCTGTTAGTGACGACTTGTAAGAATTGCTTAGTGTTTTTTTCCAATCTGGTGAACTCATCTTCGTTCCAGATAGCAGCAGTCTTGATAACTTCAGCCATACCGTTAATGAATTCTCTTTCAGGTAAAGTCTCCAAAAAGGAGATGTCAGCAAAAACGTATCTTGGTTGCCAGAACGCACCGATGAAATTCTTACCTAATGGGGTATCGATGGCAGTCTTACCACCAATGGAGGAGTCAACCATGGCCAACAGAGTAGTTGGAACTTGAACGAATCTGACACCTCTCATGAAAGAAGCAGCGACAAAACCGATCATATCACCAATGACACCACCACCCATGGCAATGATGAAGGTGTCTCTTGTACAACCTTTAGAAAGCAAGAAGTCTTCAATTGCAGCCTTGGTTCTTCTGTTTTTGTTTGATTCACCAGGTGAGACAACATAGGTGAGTAATCTAGACTGAGGTCTGTGTTTTTCAATCGATGCTTTGATTCCAGCTGAAAAAGTATCCAAATGGCCAGCTTTGACTAAGTTTGTGTCTGTGATGATGACATAAGTTGAAGATGCCTCTTTTGAAACGATTTCTTCACAGATGTGGGATGAAATTTTGTAACCAACGTGGATAGTCTTGGAGCCCAAGATCTCCACTTTTTCGAGTTCGTTCTCTTTCACCATTGCTGTTTGCCGGTTGTTTGAGGAGATGGGAAACAAGAAGAGTGTTGTTGGGGGATGTTATTATTGCTTTGTTGTAGACTCACTCGTATAGGTCCTTGTGAAAAAACTATCTGCAGGCATTGACAAACAAATTTCTCCAGATTCTCAGACTGAGWCWKAGWCWKAGWCWKAGTCATAAATCTGTCCGCACATGTGCTCAGCGCTGAAAAATTATTCGATTCGCCTGTTCTGCCTGCACCGGCCAACAGCGAACCACTTACAAACCACTTACAAACCACTTACGAACCACACTGGTTATTTGATGGTTAATAGTCATAACTTATCTGTTTTGGAGACACCCATTGTATTGAATATCAGCAATACATGTTGCAATTCATCAAGATATACCATATATAGCAAAGAGTACAAAGAATCATATAGCACAATCACATCTCATCACATATTATACGCTGCCAACCGCATATTTGCATTAACTCCACCTTCATACAGACTGCACAGCTCAAGTAACCTCGTCACAGCATCCAAACAATCAACAGCTTTCTGTACATCAATATCACTACTATCAGAAGCATCTTTCAGCATTTTAAGAAGGTCATCAACAGTATCATGAGTGTCTGTGTCCTTCAGCTTATCACCAGTCATTTCATATATCAGGATCAAATTTCTTAAAAGCAACCCATATAATCTCTTCCATGGCGAATTCAAAGAATCTTGTGAATTGGAGCTGTATACTAGTTCTTTTTCTTCCTCTTGTTGTATTCTGTCGATTTCTTGTTGGTATAAACGAATATCTTTTGCCTGTGTCATAGTCAGCTTTCCCAATGAGTCGAGATCTTTTTCGTGTTCTTCAATACGGTTTTGTTGTATCCTTGCGAGCTGTTTCAAAGAGTTGTTTTCATTCTTGTAATCGTTAAGTTGCAATTCAAGTTGGGCTGATTTTAAGTTTTGTTCAATAATCTGTTTCTGAAGCTTTTCTATCATCATATCCTTTAAGTGTTCCTCCTCTTCAGCTTCAGCTAACTTTTTGTTCTTGTGTGTAGATGGTGTTCTCTTTAACGAGTCTTCGCCATGTGTACTCTTGTTATCGTCTTGTGTAAGGGCGTCAATCTTCCTCTTATTCGGAGACACCGTATCATCGGAAAGGGTAACATTGGGAGAATCCATTTCCAGCTTCTGTAAATTCTCAGTGTTCTCATCATCTAAATCTTCATGGTTTTCCAAAGTACCTGATTTTTCTTCATTAGAAGTTGAGCAATTTGAATGAGTATCAAACAATCCAGTAAGCTTRGTGGCGACATCTTTTGTCAAACTTTGAACCATTATTTGACGTTCCTCTTGAGTTCTTTGAAACTCTTCTCCGTTCAAAATAGCATCATCTTTATTAAACCTAACACTTTTCTTTCCTAGTCTTGTTCCTCCATTGATATAGGAGCCAGTTGTATTGATGTGAACTTCTGGGCCATCATTGTTAAGATCGATGGTGTTATCAACTATGGAACCGGATCCTGAGAAACTATCGTTGTCGGAGGACTCCTCCTGGTCTTTGAAAGGGTCATTGGAATTCAAGGAGATGATGTCTATATCTGGTGATGGACCCGACATGTTACAGGTGGATTCAGTGGTTGATTGATGGGTTTCAGTTTCCATGTTGACAATGTGCCCTTTGTTCAAACCTCTATAGGTCGGCAGGAGGCTCGGAGAAGAAGAGAAGGCGAGAAGCGCCATCATCGATCAATTTTCAAGTCAACACGTACAACAAGTGAACACTGACAATACAACGTGTGTTCGCCAACCACTGACAACTGCAAACTATACCAAAATATCACAAACAATCAACAACAGCACCAAAATGGACATACCAGACTTAAATGAACCCTGGATCCAGTTCAAAGGGTACCCAGCAGGCTCTTTCCAATTCAACAAAGTCACCTGGACAATCATTCTGATCTGGCTATTATCACCCGTTCTATTCTACATAATTGTTGCCAAACTAACCTACATCATAAACAGAAGAAAACAGCTCAGTCCTAACGCAAACACAATAGTAATTGTTGTTCTTGGAGACCTAGGCCACTCACCAAGAATATCCTACCACGTGAGAAGTTTCTTGAAGTTGGGCTACTACGTTGAACTATGCGGATACATTGAGTCTTGTTCTTCTTTGCCTGACCACTTATCCGATGATGATGTTTCAATCAATGAGATCAAAGTGACTAAGAATACAATGAAGTTGCCATATTTGATATTTGCAGTTTACAAAGTCGTTATGCAGTGTGTGAATTTATTCCAGGTGTTGTCACATGTGATTGACGTGGATACGAAATACGTGCTCATTCAAAACCCACCTTGTTTGCCATTACTCGCCATCGTTGTTCTAATCAAGCAACTTTTCCACCCAAATGTGAAGTTGGTTATTGACTGGCACAATCTCAATTATACTGTGTTCAATATGAAGTTCCAGAACCTGAACCATCCGGCAGTCAAGTTCATGAAATGGTATGAGAAGACATTGAGTCGAAAATTCGCATTTTTGAACCTGACAGTGACTGAAAAGATGAGATTGTTTTTAATTGAAGAATTTGGACTGGATGCAAAGAGAGTGGTTACGTTATATGATCGTCCTAGTGAAGTTTTTGTTCCTTTGAAATCTCAGGATGAGTTGAAACAAATTGTGTCTGAAAACAAAGAGGTGTTTGAAGGGAAGTATGATCAGAAAACGGATAGAATTTTAGTGAGTGCCACTTCATTCACCGAGGATGAGGATTTCTCTATMTTGGTTGATGCTTTGGCTAAATTAGACAAGAAATTGTCCTCTGAGTCGACCACTTCTGCTAAGGGAACGATATGGACCGTCGTTACAGGCAAAGGCCCACTTCACGATCACTTCTTACAACTCGTTAACTCACATAAATGGAACAGAGTGATAATAAAAAGTGYGTGGCTTCCATTTGACCAATATTGCAAGATTTTAAGAATTGCAGACTTGGGTGTGTCTCTTCATTACTCGACTTCGRGTTTAGATCTTCCTATGAAAATCGTTGATTTGTTTGGTGCTGGTACTCCCGTTATATCGCTTGGGTTTGATAGCATTGGTGAGTTGGTGAAACAAGGTGAGAACGGTTTGATTTTGAAGGATAATAAAAATGCACAAGAGATGGCTGATAAAATTTATGATGTTCTGTTTGATGATAGAKCAAAGTATTTGAAAATCAAGCAAGGTGCTTTGAAAGAAAGTGAGACTAGATGGGATGATGAGTGGGATAAGAAACTTTGGCCTGAGTTTGCTTTGAAAGATCAATGATGTACATAGGGGCCTTAATTTGTGTAAAGGTTCATTAAAAATTTACATAGGATTAGCATGCATTAAATTAATTTATACTGGATACTCAAAAAAACATAAACTTCTATCTTGTAATTAATATACCTAATGGTGATCATTTCAGAATTTTATCTCTAACACTACTCAAATACTCCTCAGTATTCGAATCTTTCATATTGGAAGCCTTATCATACCTCCAAAACTCAAACTCCTGAAACCCGATCAACTCCTCATCAACAGAATCTGGAATCAAGTCCCAATCATTACACAATTCCAACCCACCAACCATCAACCCAGTCAAATAACACCACAACTTACTTGTTTCCAAAGAATTATACCCTCCTCCACCAACGAACAAGCACGGTCTACCGTACCTCTCAACCAGCTCAAGCAAAGCAGAACCATAACCCTTAACAGTGACATTCCACTCATTAAAATCAGAATCCGAACATAGCCCATCACCACCACACTGAACAACCAAACACTCAGGTTCGAACCTGTTAATCAACTCATCAACAACATTCTGCAAAACCCATCGAAAAGAATCATCAGAAAGACCCTTCAAAGTGGGGAAATTTATCTCTTTGCCTCGTCCTTTCCCAAACCCACTCTTGGGTGTCTTGCCTGTACCTGGGAAAAACCCCTGGTCTAAACGATGAAGCGAGAACGTTAACACTGAGTCACTGAATTTGAAAGCGTCGGCTACTCCGTCACCGTGATGTAAGTCTAAGTCGATGTACATTATCCTTGGGTATTTGGTTCGTAGTGTAAGGATCGAGAGGACGATGTCGTTGATGTAGCAGAAACCAGAGGCACGGGATTTATGGGCGTGATGTCTACCTCCTGTCCAGTTTATTGCGATTGATTGTTTTTGTTTCTGTTGTAGTTGGGGTTGTTTGGACTCTTCTGGTTGTTGTTCGGTTGGTGATGATGGTGTTTGTAATTCATTTTTGTCCTGAATTGTGTCTTTCTGTAGTTCTGGTGTATCTGTTGTTGATTGTTGACTTTCAGGCTCTGCAGCTTTGTGTTGTTTCAGTAGCCAATTTGCTGCTGCTAACGATGTGCCAGCAGTAAGTTCAATGTATCTGTTCAGAAATGGGAAAACAGGACAATCAAACTTTAAACCAAATTTCGAAAGTTCATYTTCAACTTCTTCGTCACTATCATCTGGATCAACATGTTTRTGTGTGTTTTTTGGGCGTGTTTGAATATCTAAACCGTGTTGTGTCTGTAATTTTGACAATGTTTTGGTTTGTGTCTTAGATAAAGGATTCAAATGCTCAGACCAATCACGTTCTTTCAATAACTCTTCTATGTATTGAGKACTATGAAATTTCGTCAAATGAGATGCTGTGGTCTGATAATAGGGAATCAACTGAACATTTGGGTGTTTCGTTGGACTGTTCAACTCGTACGCCCTGATAAGCTCACGAGCTATTGAAGACCGTGTTTCATTTGAGGGAAGTAAGTCAATAATCAATGAGTCTCTCTCTGTGAGATCAATGATACCCACTGTTCTGGTGTTAATGTTTTTGGTCATTTGGATGTGTGGACATGTGGTTGTCAGGAGTCCAAAATGTTTTCAACAAAATTCTGTGTTTACACAATCGACTTCAACTTACCACTGTAACGCACACTCCAACCAAAAACACCACATTTTTGAATTTTCCACTCCACAACTGATCAGTCTTATGCTATGCTTAACAATTTGTCTAGTAGTACAAACTATCTGGAATCCACTGTTAATGTCCTCTTGATCATACGATATTGAATATTCCCAACAATAGCTTAGCCGTTATACCRGATATCATTTATTCAAATTGGTGGAGTTTACTAGGTTGGTGTTATATTCTTCTCCAGCGGGAAAAGTGCGGTGACTCCACTGTGCAATTCCGTTATCAAATCGCATGCCACATCTGGAAATCAAATGATTCAAYCAGTGGCCATTGTCTGGTATATAAACTGAACTGTTCCCACGACTACATATCATGAAACCGGCAAAAGTCAGTAATTGCAAATTTGAACAATTTGACTCATATTTTGCATCATCATCAACAATTCACAACTAGCTTATTTTTACTACAAAATGCCAAACGTTGTCGTTATCGGTGCCGGTGTCGTTGGTCTAACTGCCGCATATGAACTCTTACAAGCTGGACATGAAGTGACATTACTATCCAAGCAAATCCCAACAGATTTCCAATTCACATCAAACTACACATCTCCATTTGCAGGTGCCAACTGGGCCTCATTTGCCCAACCTGGAGAATACGAATTGCAAAAAATTGACTTGGTTGGTTTTTACAAGTTTAAACAATTGGCAAAGAATCCAGAAACTGGTGTTTGGGACAAAGAAAACATCTCATATGTTACTGAGAGAGCTTATGAGCATGCTGGCTCAAAAGAGTCATACCCTTGGTTTTTGAATTTGCCTGGTTTGAAGTCCCAGAAATTCGACARGACTCAAGTTCCTCAAGGTTTAGGCTTGCAATATGGTTACTCTTATGACGGTGTTGTCATCTCGACTACTTTGTACTTGGTTTGGTTGTTGAATGAGAATTTGAAGACCGGTAGATTCAAGATTCAAAGAAAGTCAATCTCTGATTTGAAAGAAGCCATCAATTTGCATCACAATGGTAAAGCAGACATCATCATCAACTCTACAGGATTATTAGCAAAAGACCTAGTGACACCAGAAGAAGCAGCCAAGATCCATGCTATCAGAGGAGCAACACTACTAGTTGAAAACAACCTAGAAAACAAGTTTTCAGTGAAGGACTATGACCCAGAGTTCCCAGCTGATTCATTCTACTTGATGCCAAGACAAGAGGGAGGTACAGTTATCGGAGGTTGTTTTGAATTGAATGCAGAACACCAAACCACCATAGATCCAGCTCAGAAGCAAAGATTCATTAATAAAGTGAAGAAGTACTTCCCAAGATTGTTGAATGCTAATGGTGAGTTGGATATCGTTAGAGAACAAGTTGGTTTCAGACCTGGTCGTACTGGCGGTCCTCGTATCGAACTTGATGAAAAATGGACTTATGAGAACGGTGTTGCTTTGGTTCACAATTATGGACATGCTGGTGCTGGTTACCAGGCTAGCTGGGGTTCCGCTGCTAAGGTTTTGAAGACTGTCAATGATTTTCTTGGTTTCAAGGCTAGATTATGATCGGTACAGGCTTTAACTTCAGTATCACTAGAGGAGATGAAGTGATTTATGAGTATGTATAACAACGTTATATATTATTCTTTTTGGGATTGCTTTTTTAGTTCACTTTTAATGAGATATCTCAATAGCATATTTGAATTTTCAATTCTTTTAATTTAATATGTRAGGAGATCAAGGTTCTGATATTAAATATATTCAAAATATTCTAACGGCTTTTTGGTAGTCCTGATTGAAACCCTGAGACTTTTTTTTTAGCGTAGCATTGACTGTACTGATGGCGCTTAAATTTGATATCAAATCGGGACTCGGCAGTCGGCGGCCTCATGCCGCCCAACGATTGGCCAATTGATATCGAGTGACCGGAGAAACTGTTAACGAACGGTTGTATTTAAAGAGGAGAAATTCCTCTGATCTGTCCATGGATATATATATTGACCTAGATTAACAAGCTGATATCAGTTCATCAYAACTTCAACCCGCAAATCAACAATGCCAAACTTCATAGTCATTGGAGCAGGTGTCTCCGGTCTAACAACCTCTTTACAACTCCTTAAAGCAAACCCACAAAACAGAGTCAAACTTATCTCCAAACAAATCCCAACAGATTTCCAATTCAGCTCAAACTACACATCACCATTTGCCGGTGCCAATTGGGAATCATTTGCAACTCATGAAGACAAATGGCAACAAGAGATCGACCTCGTGGCATACCATAAGTTCAAAGAACTAGCCAAAGTTCCAGAATCCGGGGTTGTTGATAGAGTCAACACCGTTTGGATCACCAAGGAGAAGTTCAAACAGGATAATGAAGTCGTGGATTACCCATGGTTTAGCACCGTTCCAGAGATGAATTTCAAGAAATTGGAATCACAAGATGATAAGATTGCCTACGGTTACAGTTTCGACGGAGTTGTCATCTCCACAACCTACTACTTGTCCTATCTATGGAACGAATGTCACCGAATCGGTGGTCCATCCAACAGATTCACATTACAAAGAAAAACAGTGAAATCACTAGCTGACCTAACCACAGATGACTCCAACCCGGACTTCATCATCAACTGTACTGGTCTACTAGCAAGAGACCTAGTCTCGCCAACTGAATCAACGAAGCTTTACACAATCAGAGGAGTCACAATCCTAGTTGAAAACAACCTGGACCAGCTCTACGTTGTCSAAACCGCAGAGCCAGATTACCCAGACGAGATGCTCTACATCATGCCACGTAAAGAAGGTGGTTGTGTTGTCGGGGGATGTATGGAAACCGGGAAGGACTCACAAACCACTGTTTCTCCAGAACAACGTGATAGAATCTTGAGAAGAGCCAAGTTGTACGTTCCACAGTTGTTTGATGATAATGGTGAAGTCACTATCGTCAGAGAACAGGTTGGGTTTAGACCTGCCAGAGAAGGTGGAATTAGATTGGAGTTGGATGATGAGTTTGGTAAGGTGAATGCGGGAACTGGTGTTGCTTTGATTCATAATTATGGTCATGGTGGGTATGGCTACCAGGCCTCCTATGGTTGTGCTCAGAAAGTAATTGGTATCGTTGATGATTATTTGAGTGGTAAGAAGTCAACTTTGAAAAGACAATCCAAGTTTTGAGTCCGCACACACCATAAAGAGCTCTAGGGCGAAGTTGAGTATATCCCGCATGTTACTTCTCATGAGTTTATCTTAATCAACCTAGAACGAATTATATTATTCTTGCATARGCATGTATATTGCATACATGCCTTTAAATACATATATCATTTCATCTTTTTGTTTACATTTCTTGTTTTATGAGTATAGCTGGTTTTTAACCTGAGTTTCACATGTTTAAGGAAAGTCAGARGGGGAGAAGATAATTAGATTGTATAAGCAAATCACAACAAATTTTCAAGTCATGCAKCTAGCCAATTCGAAAGAGCCATMTGTATATAGTTTTAAGTTTCTTTGGGTATGAATAAGACGAGGATATAAATAAGAGAAAGAAAGAAACAAATTCTGAATTAGAATGAGTGAATTAAAGAAAGGAAAAAAAWATACACAATTCAAGAAAAAAAACAGGCAAGAGAAAAAAACAATGGGCAAAAAAATGGACATTATATGCATCAAATCAAATCGAAATAAAAATGGATAAACAAAACTGAGAAAAAAAATGAGGGAAATCAAAATGGGCAAGATGATGTTTATATACGCCCACGTAAGTAGTAGCAGTAGTAAAAAATTAATACAAAACAAAAATAAAAGGAAACAAAAATAAAGAAGAAAAAGAGAGAAGTAATCAGGGTTCGTATAGTGTAGAGCCCACACGTATACAACTTTCATAATACAGATGGGGAGATATTTATGATATCTATGAGATGCAGTACTCCATGAATTCGAAATACGGCAGGAATTCTGGTGATAGGGAGACTTGTCCTTGCTGAATGTTGTAATTGTCAGATATGAAGGAGGAATGAGGTGATTGTGAGTCAGATTAAAAATAGGCTGGTGAGAATGAGATGTCCGGGTCAGAGGTGGAAATGGGATGAATTGGTACTATTCTAAATTTGGTAATTGGTGGTGGAGGAGGAGGAGGTGGCGCAGATGGCATGCTTAATCCTTCTTCACGGAAGAGTACATGGTATACACAAACCAAGTTGAAGTCAACAACCCAATGGCACCACAAGCGACACTGATCAACAAGTTCAACAAACTGGCGTAGATCAAATACAAAAGCACAGAGACAACATCAACCAATTTCATATGGAAGAACAAATAGTAGATGGTGTACATGAACAAATAAAGCAAGATGGAGCAGAAACTGTTGAGGAAAGCCTTCCATTGCCAATTATAGAAATTACCAGCATTCAATCTCAAGTAAGTTGTAATGATAGAGATCTCTAAGATGACGATGAATAGCAAAAACGTGGTGAATGTTAAGAACCCATACATGTAATAATATGACACTTTTTCCACCCAGAGTGATTTGAATAGGAACAACATCTCAACGAAAATGATACCGAATGGGAACGCACCTGAGAACAACACTGAGATAAACAAGTTATTGTAAAATGGTTGACGTGGGATACGGGAAGCAGCAACGGCCTTGTTGATAGGTGGTTCAACATTAGGAACCCTGCTCTTCATTATTCTAGTAAACAAGTTGAGTCTGCTCGAGATAAAACCACCAATCATAGAAATTGGAATCTCCAACAACACATAGATGACAATCAACAAAACAATTGTACCGAAAGGCAAAGCCAAAGATGAATCTTTCAACCAGATGATGAGGTTCAATATTAAGATCACAGTCAAGACGAATCCCGTTAGCAGAGAACCAGCCAAGAAGGAAACAGCCTTCCATCTTTGGTTTGGTTGATAGCTGACCAATTTGAACAGTTGCACACCTGAATAACCTGCAAAGAAACCACCAACGACAAACATACCAATTGCAGTGGATAAAATTCTGTGGTCGGGACCAGAGATACCGGTTGTAAGTAGGATACAAACACCTAAGATTGTGAAGGTCAATTGGATACCTGAACCACCCAACGCACTCAACAAGACAGGCCAAGTTGGTTGGATGAAGACATCCTGAGCTATGGATCTCCAGCCTTGTGATTGAGGGTGTGACTTGTCAAGAAGAGAAGCGTTGCTTGAATCACTGTCGATTTTCTTGGATGAGATATCAACTTTCAAAGTTCTCAAAAACACAACTGCAACGACTAAAGTCAACAAGGAGACGATAACCAAAGAGTTAATTATGGCGAACCAATGCATCTTACCATCATCAGATCCAACTTCTGGGTTGATGTACATCTTCCATCTGTTGTTGTAAGTGACATCTTTCTCTTCTCTCCAATAAACGGAATAAGTGTATTGAATCAATGTTTTTTCTGTAGATTCTGTGTTCAATGGGAAGTTAGCAAAATTCTTAGAGGCACCAGGGCAGTGGTAATCACTGACGGATTTTGGATAAACTTCGAACCCAACAATGGTCTTCTTCTTTGGGTTTCCGTTTTCTTTATGCCATCTAATGACAAACATAACATGGTTGTGTAAATAAGCAACATCATTCTCGACGAAACCAAGAGGGAAACCAGCAACGTAGTACTTCTTTTCCTTCTCAGTGGCAGTCTTTGGCTTAATAAAGGTGGTGGCACCAGGGAGTCCATCAATCAACCACTCCACCATATACTCCTGCTTAACCAACTCAGCAGCTCTTTTGATAGCATTAGGAGATGCAATTCTATCGCATAATCTTCTACATGCATCATCTTTTTCAAATGTGAGGTAGTAATCGGATTGCCATATTCTATCACCATTAAGAACCTCACCCAATGATAAATGAACGGGTTTAGCATGTTGAGAAGGTGGACAGATAAACGGAAGACTATAGTACGAGTAAGGTAAATTTGTCAAATCTGAATCTATTGTGTTGATGTGCATTTCCACTCTCTCACCTGTTGTGAAATAGTTCTTGTCCCATGGTAATTTCCACTGGAAAGGTAATTTGAACGGTAAATCAAGTGCGTTGGCGGACGATATGAAAAGGAAAAGTGTTAGTGAGGCCAGCAACACTCTGGAAAATGATGGTGTCGTACTCATTATGGTGTGAATATAGACAGGTGGGTATGTAAGGGGTTTCAATTGTTTGTGAAGTCAAGATTTCGGTCAGTGCTTTGGTGTATCAAGATGATCAAGTGATTKAAAAGTGTCCTTAGTGGTTTGAAGAAAAAAAAACGAATGGTCAACACAAACGGATAARAAAAAGGTTACAGGTCTAGTTTCAAAATAGAGGACCTGCTGTTCTTAGCTGTGATATGTGGAAAGCAAGCCTAGTTTATCTGTTTCGTGTTTATAAGCTTAAACTGAAAAGACTTGTGGACGTGTGAAGCTGAAACGGGTTGAGAAAAAAAACGACGGCCTCGATGTTTGTTTTGTTTTGATTGCTTTCGTTGTTGATGTGAGAGAACGAGCTGTGCAAGAGAACTTAGAACAGGTACAAGTGTGTATGAGTGATTGCTTTAGTTTGGATGGCTTGTTTGTAACTGCTGTGTGATTCTCAGTGAAGTTTGATGCCTGTGCTGTTCACTRTTCACTAACTGATCGATGATAGTTGTTCTTTCTGTGAGTTTCTCCAGGCGGACAGGACAAAAACAACACGTACTTTGCTCGCAGTGACAATGCAGTGCTCAGATTTGTTTTTCCATTGATCTGAAGATTGTGGCTGGTGCGTGGTGGCTATGGTGGCTGGTGGTGGCTAATGGTGCTACGGCTATTGTACTTGGTTAACTTTCTTATGTATCAGCCTCACTCTCACTACACAGATTTTCACGCGCCTCATCCCTGTAACCTCACAGTCTGCCATTAACACGTGCAGGAAAAACAGATGCACCACTACTTTTGAATCTTTTGATCTGTTTTACCACCAACAGACAAATCTGTTTGTTGTTCTCGATCTGTGTAATGAGAAATGAGGAGCAAGATCCATCAATCACTCACAGGACCATGCAATGATCGATCAATCCATCGAGGTAGCTAACGTAGCTAATGAACCCTTTCAGGTGACGCATGGGACCAAATATGCACTGCACTATTGCCGAATTGGGACTCCTTTCTAATTTTAGCCTGCAGGACCCCAAACTTATTATTTTTTATTTTTTGATGCGGARYACTTGTCGGGATATTATATATTCCGTACTATTTGCATCCTTACACCACCCCTAATTCCGAAGTGAGTCAACAGATCTGCACCATCGAATTCTATGRGCTTGGCCAGTATCAAAAATGAAGACATGGATGGATGATGGTGATACCAAATTGAGCATCAAAGCCATCAATTTCAACTAAAAAACAACAGTCATCTTTCCTAAATAAATGTTTTCCCAAGGAGACCAAATCCTAGATCAACTTCGTCAATTCGATGATGAAAAAAAATATCAACTTCGATCACAAGCATCAGACACACAACTTTCCTCATTAAATCGCAACATCAGCAATGGTAACATCGATGGGAATGGAAACTCATCACCAATTTYAATTCAAAGAAGACCAAGTTCAAACGTTGGTTTCAGTCTCGGTGGACACACACCAAATGCTACAAACAGTTGGCGTTCAATCAATGGTACTTTGCAAGGTGGTAATGGAACAAATGTTGGGTCAGCTAACGCAACAATGARTACGAATATATCTCCTGTTCAAGCTACTAATGGGTCTTTCATGATGCGACGTCGGTCCTCTGTGGCATCACCTTCAATGATGTTGGATAATGGACAACGTAATTCGAAGAACGCATTCCCGAAATCAAACACTCCAAAAATCTCAAACTTAACGGCACATTTACAGAACCAGTCATTGAACAGATCCATCACGGAGACTACAATCACCGACAATAACAAACCATCTATTGGGTTTCAACAGCAACAGCAACCACAACTGGCTCAAGCCAACAGACAAACTAACGAAATTGATCCTTTCACAGTGACTGAAATCGAGCATGAGTTTGAACCACTGCAATCTCAAATAAACGAGTCTCAACRACTACAACAATCGCCAATACTAATGGCCAACAACAGCAACGGGAACATGACGCTGACGATAAACGACCAYCTGCTATCCCAGCCTTATCCACTGACACAACAAACCCACCATCAGTTCCCACCGCCAGCAGAGTTCTACGACGAGCAGCAACAGCAGCACACGTACACGTCCCTTAACATCAAAGAGGACMAACCACGGTACGTGCCACCTATCAATTTYAGCACTGTGGAATCCGACTTGTATCGCTCAGGCCATCCACAGGTGACGAACTACCCTTTCTTGGAGAGTCTCCATTTGAAGACCATTTTGTACATCGGTGACAAGACGGACAATTACGACTACTACAAGTGGATCAGTCAGCAGGAGRGGATCAGTTTCCGGGTGTTCAAGTTGAAGAAGATCGAGGTTGACGATTCACAGTGGAATGATGCGTTGAATTTGTTGTTGAATAAGAAGAATTATCCRATGTTGATCCATTCGAATAAGGGCAAACATCGTGTTGGTGTGTTGGTTGGGTTGATTAGAAAGTATTTGCAAGGTTGGACTTTGAGCGGGGCGTTTGATGAGTATAGCAAGTTCTCTAGAGAGAAAGGTGAGCTTGATTTGGAGTTTATTGAGACTTTTAAACCGGTTTTGAAAGTTGATTTGGTTAATAAGCCTGATTTTGTGAGACTGTGATATATGAATTGTAAATAYGTGGTTGTTGATTGATGTGTGGATCTTTTACTTTATAGACTTGTGTTTACTTTGACACATAGTAATTTGCTTTTTTTCGAAAAATGTACATATCGTAAAGATAAGATATTGACAAYAAGAATTGAAAGTAGTAGATTYAAAGCTAGCAACGATGAAAAAAAA
>BCIP01000027.1:75611-97544 GCA_001599995.1 Ambrosiozyma monospora
TTAAAGTCCACACATATGAAAATAAATTTTGGATGTTTTAAATTCAATCATCTATAGATATTGTTGGGATTCTAGTTAAATCAGAATCAACCTTCGGTATTACAATTCTCAGTTCAATGAAGAGAGGAAAAGATTGCTCTGTGGCTATAATGTATATTGAATCTCTCTCCCGGTAAATTAATGGATGGGAAAGATACGGTAAATTAATGGATGGGAAAGATAGGGTTGGATAATAGTAGACAGTTTGAAAACCACAATAAGAATTGGATCCAACAATTGAGCACATTCACACCATTCATAAAGCAAACAAAGAGGTTTTCTGAGCAATCTTGTGGCAATTTGATTTTTTTCATCAAGGGTATCAGTGTTCTCGGTGAGATAATTCCAAATGAAAACTTTCACCACAATACATTGTATTTCCAATGGTAGTTGTTCCACAATTGCTTGAACAAAACTTGGTATTTGTAGTGTCATTTTGGGTTGATGTAGATATCATATTGGAGGTTCTTAAATAAARGAGAGTATGACCATTTCACTGGAAACTACTCATGTATTTTGTGATGTACCAACTTCCAAGTTCCTGATGGTTGTTGATGCAGAWAATTTCATGAGCATTAATTTCCAAAATGGAGAATTTGCAAATTGCACAACCTTGAAAATCAGCCATCGTCCATTTCTAAAATTTCGGTGTCGAAGTGACAGTCGAACCCTCCTCCTCGTTGATATAGTCTCATCYTCATCAGTAACTAATACATACAATTCATGTTCATCTGTTTACGCTTGCATGTCATGAATTTTGAACTTTCAATCCAAACTTKCCAAATAAGAACAATATATTTCAAAACCAAGAAGTACTTGATTACAACGACCCATTAAGGGCATATATACGAAATATAACATTATTGAAAGGAGCTGTGGTTTTTATACCAGCACAGTAGGTAGGGAAATTGAAAGATCAAACTAGATCTTTCAATTATTCATTTCCAATTCATTCATATGAATAACWAACACAAACAGGCTATAAACTCTTTTTATATAGTTCCAAGATTGATTCAACTTAAAATTTTTTCAATGTGAATCCCACAGTGATTGTTCTAGCCAAAAAGTAAAACGTAGCACTCAAAAAACTTGCCAAAGACATGAAGATAATGAATCCATCATTTCTTACATTGCTCATTCCATCACCAATCAGAGCAGAAGCAGCAGGAGTGAAAGCAAGGAAACCTAAGCCAGCGAGCATGTATTGTGTAGCATATCTACTTCCAAAGGAATCAACTCTGACTATTTGAGAACAACAGCTTGGAACCAACGAATATATACCACCATAGAAAGTGCCGTAAATTACTGAGTAAATCCAAAGTGCAACCCTGTTGGACTTGAATGGCATCCAAATAACCAGATTTGAGATGGCGACGATAACTTCTAAACAAATAATGATGTTGTAAGTTCCAAGCAACTTATCAGCAAGAATTCCAGAGGCATATCTACCAGCGACTGCAAAGACATTCAAGACGGTGACAAACAAAAATGCTTCAGATTCCGAAAACCCGTTTTTCACAGTGATGAAAGAAAAGTAACTTCCCGTAATGACTATACCTGTCTCGGCAAACACACAACCCAAAACATTACAGAGATAACGCTTATCAGTAAGAATTGCTTTGAAATCAAATGATCTAAAAAGGTACATTTTAGCCTTTTCTATAGTTGTCATTTCTTGATGTTCACTCAATTTTCTCTCTTTCACAAAGATCAACATGATACCCAAGCAGATTAAATCAATCAATGCAACACATCTCATAGACCAAGCAAAACCCAAAGTTTCATATGATTTTCTTAACATCGCAGGAAACAGAAATCCACCAACACAACCCCCACTTCCAGCAATCGCAATTGCTGTAGCCCTTTGACTCTTTGGAAAATAGTGAGAAACTGCACCAATTGCAGGAGCCATGATGATAGCAGAACCAGCACCAAACCCAACTCCAAAACTCATGATGAATTGATAAGCTTTGGTACAGTTAGCCAAAGCAATAAGTGATCCGACAGACAATATTGTTCCAACCAACAATGGTCCCCGGGTTCCATTTCTATCAAAGTAAGTCCCAGAGAAAACGGCACATGACATACTCAAAAAAGTATAGATTGAAAAGATCCACGAGACGGTAGTTGTACTGACATTGGAAAGTTGATGTTCTAAAATTTGGGTTTGAATGACACCAATGGAGTTTGGAATGCCCCATGTTGGAAGAAGTCCAAAGAAAGCACCAAATACAACGAGCCAGCCTTGTAAGTTACTTTCTGGGTATTCAAATCCATCGTCATCTAAAACCACTGACTCTGATGATGTGGTTGGTTCCAGTTCTTGTGATTCTAAGTTGGATGAATGCGGTGAGGTTTGTTCTTGAACTGGTGGTGGTCCATGATAACGGTGACCTGAAGCGACAACTGCTGATGATGAAGGAATTTCCTCGATGGTCAAGCTGGTGAGCTTTATTGGATCTGATTTTCTTGTTATGTCAGTCATGRCTTTTGATTGTCCCGGATCATAACTGGAAACTGATAAAAAGGGAGAGAAGCGTGAGAGTGGAAACTTAGAAGTGTGGCCATTTATAAGTGGACACTAGCTGGGATACAGAAAGTTGGATGAAGTAAAAAAGCCAATTAGATAAGCGCAAAATTTRAAAGCGCACATGCCGCACGTCGGAACTTACTGTTAAAGTGACAAAAGACCGACCGTCAAGCTGCAGCTAGGTACTACTCAATGTGTTGATTAGCTGTACCTTGATTAAAGAAAGTGAGAATGATATTGTATTGGATGAAATGCATATAGAAGGAAGTAAAAAATAAAGTAAAATCAAATAAAGGTAAGGTACCCAAAAATGTCTTATCAATCTGGCGAACGGAGTTAGAAGTAAGATCACTCACGATTGGAGAAAGAAATTGCTGCTTTTGGTTCAGTCAACCACCAGGGCCAAATTCGGCAATCAAAAGCCCAGAACTACAATTTCGACTTGAATCCCAAAAAGTCATTAGTAGCGTTCAAAACTCGTGCAGAGGAACCCCAACTAGCCAAAAATCCACTTCCTTCATGACCATAATTATGAATCAAAGCAACACCATTATCATGAGTCCATTTTTGATCAAGTTCAATACGGGGACCACCAACACGACCAGGTCTAAAACCAACTTGTTCTCTAACAATATCCAACTCTCCTTTAAAATTCAACAAATGAGGAACATACTTCTTGACTCTTTCAAGATATCTTTGCTTTTGAGCTGGATCAATTGTAGTCTTGTCTTCTGCGTCATATTCAAAACAACCACCGATAACAGTACCACCTTCTTGTCTTGACATGGCGTAAAGATACTCACCTGGGAATTCAGGAATATGGTCCTTGACAGTATACTGTTTACCAGCATTGCTTTCAACCAAAAGTGTGGTACCTCTAACAGAATGAATCTTGGCTGCTTCTTCAGGTGTAACCAAGTCTCTAGCCAACAACCCGGTGGCATTGATAATGATATCAGCTTTACCATTGTGATGTAAGTTAATGGCTTCTCTTAAATCAGTGATTGACTTTCTTTGAATCTTGAATCTTCCAGTCTTCAAATTCTCATTTAACAACCAAACCATGTACAACGTGGTGGAAATGACAACACCATCACARGAGAAACCATATTCCAAACCTAAACCTTGAGGAACTTGTGACTTGTCAAATTTCTTATAATTCAAACCAGGCATGTTTAAAAACCATGGCCATTCAACTTTAGAACCAACATGCTTATATTGTCTTTCAGTAACGTAGTAGACGTACTCTTGATTCCAAACACCTGTTTCTGGGGTCTTTGCCAACTGCATGAACTTGTAAAAACCAATCATGTCAAGTTGTTGAGCATCATAGTCACCGGCTTGGGCAAATGAAGCCCATTGAGCACCTGCAAATGGAGAGGTATAGTTTGTTGCAAATTGGAAATCAGTTGGAATTTGTTTGGCTAAAACAGTCACTTCGTGACCAGCTTGTAAAAGTTCATATGCGGAGGTCAAACCAACGACACCGGCACCGATAACAACAACGTTTGGCATATTTTTGATTTTTGAAGATGATGAAGAGAAGAAAAGTTGATGATGATTTAAATTGTTATATCGATAACTATCAACATCAATTGCAACCTTCTTAAGAACTAGGAAAACACACAATTTATAACGAAATATGCACTCTGCACACCAATGCGTATCGGAGATGGGAACCCGTATACTATGTTTTCAAGATAAACAGAAACTGGGGTTGGATCATGCATATACATACAAGAKATACAATCAGACAGTAGGTCAYCGGTGACTGTACATCATTTGCCTCGATAATTAAACCAAACCGGTCTCGAATCAGCAGTAGCCGACATTACAGCCAAAGTCCAATCGAACACACAGAACCGGCCCGCTTAGCATACGCTCATGCCATGTAATATACTCGTCTTCAGCTTCAACATGATTTCGATATAAGCTTATTTTATCCTGATCAGTGAAATTTGATCCTATAACTGATAGCAAACCATGTGGGAGAAGRGAAGAAAACTCGTACCCTTAGCCTAGCCCCTATGAAACATCGGAAATCGTAATCCATGTGGGCCTTGAAGTGAATGTGTTAGCGCGCCAAGGGAATGTRTTAGCGTGCACCCATTCTTTAAACAACCGAGGTCCGAGAAGAGAACCTGTTACCTATCTACTTCAACAAGCTTTCACTTAAATAACATAGTACATAGACAACCTAGACTCAATTYATACTGGCAATGGACCTTTCTTGAAATTAGTCATCAAAATATCAGATGAGGGGTTGTTATATCATTACCGCCAACTTATACCGATCAGCCAATGACCAATGACCGATGACCAATGATCACTGATTCAACTTTCAGTTTTGAAAATCAAAAATGCAGAAACTGTCCTCAAATGAGTCAACATAGACGAAACATCCCCAACCAGATTTCAAATCCGTACTTCCCATAAGCTTTTAGTGGAGAAGTGAATAATGGAGAAGCAAACCATCGCTGACATGGTTCAGTCAAGTTYTATTGGAATGATKWTAACATGGAGCAATTCAATTTGTATWTATTGGTTTTGACCAAATTTGAGAATTCCAGTTTACCATTTTATCTTCGACCCAATTGACATCCTTTCACTTTGGTTTCACTCAATTAAATATTACTGATACCACCTGAGTCCAACATGTCATTGATTGTTTGACATTGGTATGATACAATTGATTCTTCTTTTATTGATTGGGACTATTGATATGGTCTAGTCAATTGCCAGAAATTAAGTTTGCCAGCCTATATTTGAAATCCCCCCCACTTTGAATTCACCCAGTTGAATCTCACTCATCGCATTTGCGTCCAATATGTCATTCCTTGTTTGGTGTTGGTATGATATATACTTCATGATTCCTTWGTTGATTCAGTTGGTYCTCATATAATATCTTGAATTTTGATAATTGTGAAAGATGAACTGGTGTYGGACCCGATTCAAACCAAGGAATTTTCACTGCATCACAATTCTGGGACTCAATTTGCCTGATCCTCATTTGCATCTCCATTTCCATGCAACTCTCTCAAAAACAACAACATCAGATGATCAAACTCCCAAAAGTAAGATCAAAGAATCATTGCTTCTTCAAACCATTCTTGAGCATATGATCACGTCACTTCAWGCCTGGAATTTTCAATTGGTCCGGCGGACGTCTTCAGTCAGACATGATCATTTTTGCAGATCTTTGTATACACTCAGCTTTGAAAAAACATGAGATCAGACAGCCATGAGTCATGAGTCATAAGAAGAATTATTTAAGATCATCAAATTAAATCAATGAATTAACTGTTAGATAAAATTTTTTGTGTTGTACTTATCATAATGAAAGAATGAGGTCACTGGAAATTTGTTATTGGMTTTGAAATTGGAAGATTGACCTATTATAAAGCCATTTTCTGTTCGTGTAGTTGACCCAAGAATTTCTATTCTAGACACCAAGCTGGAAAATCTGTTGTTGAAGAGGATCGTTCGTTATACCCCAACGTTTGATTTAGTGATAAAAACCAAGAGAAGAATATATGATTCGAATTTGAATTTTGTGCTGAAATCTAAGAGTCAAAACACATTATAATGCAACCGGCCTTTGACTGGAATGATAGAATTCCTTGATGTCTTGTTGGAGCTGAGTAATGTACGGGGGAATTAAAATTGATGATGGATGGATGGCCTGCGCAAGTTGAAAAGATTGAGCTCGGTATACTCGATGCACATACGCAATTTCCATTCAATAAATCGACGCAAAATGTAATGAGTCGATCGACGTCGGCGCCACTGTGCCGCAAAGACCTTTTCTAGGTGTAAATTAAATGGCATTACCTTCAGCACGGCCGAGTGGAATTTGAGCTACCGAGAGACCTGCAAGGCACACCATTTGTCCCGTAATGGTATGAATTTTGGGCCTAAAGAGAACGTTATATATGGGTGCTCGGTGAATTTTGGGTGTTGGCCAAACCCGTGTAAAAAATTGCCCAGCTGCAGAGGCATGGAGGATGTGCACCAATTTCCAAATTCCCATACAACATAGAGAGGAATGCCCTTTGCCCAGAGCCTATTGCAAGTTGTTTTCTACGATGTTTATCCAGCCAATTGGAATGAACATGGGGTCTTYGTCAACGGTTCTTCCCGGGTATGCTATATACGTAGTATGTACCATGCAGAGCTGACAAAATGGCATCGAGATCTGTTATCAGCTTGTCTTGGTACTGACTCAAACTCAAGTTACATGCTCTTACAACAACTATTCACTCAGCTGGACAACTTCTCATCTCGTCTTCAACTCACCCCGATGCAACTACTCCAGGGTCCGGTATTAGTCTGGGGAAGAAGCCATGTGGTATCCGAGATACGCCTCGGAAAGAGGAAGCAGAGGACAGCAAAAAATAACGAGGATTGGAAATGGGATGCCTAGTTAAACTAGTTAAACTAGATAAACTGGATAGATGCGGAAGGCAAGACAATAGGAAGTCCGGTCTTTGCGTGCTGTGATTGGTCGATCGGGCAGCTGATATCTTATCTAATGCGAGGTTAAGCCCAACTTGGGTGTCGGACATCTCTGTAAACCGAATTTYAGCAGACACCGAAAATAAACTGTGAAAATTTTCACCCCATTTGCTCATTTGCTCATGATTTCAAATTTCATACTGCAGTTTTGCCAAATACCAGCCGCACTGAAGGCCATATAACAAAGGCCATGTAGATGTAAAGCCCAAGCACAGCTATAGCTGATTGTGTTTCTTTTGTCGTATGAGCATTGAGGGAGCTTTATAGCAGAAAGTTTGAGCATCTGATTTGATTGATTATACCTACTTGACGGCCAATGACAATGCTCGTTCTCGCTGCTCCTGTTCAGGGTTTTTCTGGAATTATGACACAATTATGGGAACTTAAGGGAAGCTTCATTCTTCACCGTATGTTAATTAATTAAAGCTACTAGTCCATACMTACATAAAGAAACCGTTTTGCTGTTTGTTTTGATTTCGTATATATATCACACACTTCCCATCATCACATAKAAAGCTTGCTTCCTATAAATTCAGCTCCTCTCAATTTTTAACTTTCAAGTTTCAACTACTTCACTTCACACGTGCAATTCTTATCTCACTTGAAGAAAATTTTGTGACTAAGCTATATATCTTTTTCTGCTATACTATACCAGCTTTATCAACTTGCGCTAGTCCAGTTTTTATCTACAACCCAACATCGACCAGATAGAGACAGCCAAAGTATATAAATCAATCTGACAATCCAACCCATAGCTATTGATATCCCTTTCAAGCAAGAAAAAACAACGAACTTCAATTTCATATCTAAAACATCAAGATTCAAAATCACCACACAGTTTCACACACATACACATAATTCCAACCTGAAATGCTAGGATACGTATTCAAAAGGGCAGTCTTTGCAGAAGACGCAAACTACAACGATGCCACAGTGATAACGCTTATAATGGGTACCTGTCTAGTGTTGATCATGTGTTTTGGTCTAGCATACTTATACTCCGGTCTAGCCAGACGTAAGTCAGCACTACACATGATCTTTGCCGTTTTCATGGCCCTATTGATCTCCATATTCCAATGGTATTTCTGGGGTTACTCACTAGCATTCTCATCAACTGCAACCAACAAATTCATCGGTAACTTGCATAATTTCGGRTATCAAAACTTGGATGGAACCATAACGTTAAGTGATGAAAAAGGTTATCCTGAACTGGCATTTGCTAATTTCCAATGCATGTTTGCTTCAATCACCATCTGTATCTTGATCGGTGCTGTCTGTGAGAGAGGTAGAATCCTACCTATCTTCTTATTTTCCTTCATCTGGTTAACGTTAGTGTACTGTCCCGTTGCAGCATGGGCTTGGTCCTCTCACGGTTGGGCTTACAAATGGGGTGTGCTAGATTACGCAGGTGGTGGACCAGTTGAGATTCTTTCCGGTTTTGGTGGTTTCACAATGTCTTTTTTCTTAGGTGAAAGAAGATCTCACTTGATGGTGAACTACAGACCACATAACGTGTCCCTAATCACCATTGGTACTTGTCTGTTGTGGTTTGGTTGGTTAGGTTTCAATGGATTAACTTGTGTCGAACCATCAATGAAATCAGTGTACGCTGTGATGAACTCCAACTTGTGTGCTGCTTTCGGTGGTATGACTTGGTGTATYTTGGATTACACCAGAACAGGCCATTGGTCTGCCGTTGGATTATGTTCCGGTATCATTGTTGGTTTAGTTGCTGCAACTCCAGCATCTGGTTGTATCACACTATGGGCCTCTGTCATCTTGGGTATCGTTGCCGGTATCTGTTGTAACTTTGCCACTGTTTTGAAAGTTTGGTTCAGAGTTGATGATTCATTAGATATCTTGGCTGAGCACGGTATCGCCGGAGTGTTGGGATTATTCTTCAATGCTATCTTTGCCTCTTCCACAGTGTTAGGYTACGATGGTTACACTGATCATCCAGGTGGATGGRTTGATCATAACTGGAAACAAATGTATAAGCAAATTGCTTACATTTTCGCCGTTATTGGATACTGTATCACCGTGACTTCAATCATTTGTTTTATCTTGAATAAGATTCCATTCATGGCATTGAGAGTTGATGAAGAAGCTGAAGCTAATGGTATGGATGAAGATCAAATTGGTGAGTTTGCTTATGATTATGTTGAAATTAGAAGAAACTTTTTCGATATGCAACATTTCGATGATCCTGAACATCCAGAAACYATCTCTGCTCATGGTTCAACCACGGCTTCTAATACTAGTGCTTCCAATAGTGGGAAAGTGAATGAAAAAGATCCAGCCAATGCTGTTGTTTTGCCTTCTTCCGAGCCACAAGTTAAACAAGCTAGTGTTTAGTTGAATTTCCAAACTATCCAGTTGCATGATCCCATGAATTCTAATTTTTTCCCATWCCATGAAACTTGAAAGTCATTTTATCATTCCTTTCATCCCCTTTAATACTTCCAARTGACTTCAACATCTGATCTTACGTACGCTTTTAAGTTAATTGCCATTTAATATCATCGATTATATCTTTTCTTAGTTATGCTTAACACAAATTACAAATTACTACTTTTTACATTTGATTTTTTTATAAACAACGCATCATCATCATCACATCATCATGAGTTGCTCGCACATTTTCACTTTCGTTTTACCTTTTTTCATTCTTTGTTAATCTGCCTTTTCTTATCCTTAATAATGCATCAAATTTTGAAATATCCGTTTCATTTCACTGCTGCTATATAGCTTTTTTTATATCTCTTTTTTCTTCGTACTTTGCTTCAGTCCTTGTTTTTTTTTCTTCCATAAGCTTCAATAATTCGTCAAAATTTTCACTTCTTATTTATTCAAATTCCATATGACAACTTAGTATACTGGACATAAGGAGACATAGGCCAGTGTGCGCATGTTGTAGAATCCRGCCCTCGAGTACGTAGCTACTAATTAGCTGCAAGTTTACCCCTCTTCTTCTTCGATTCACCTACTAAATAAGCCCACGTATACGTTGCCAACTATCCATATATCATCCAATCGAATCCAATCAACAAGTCAGCATTGAGAACACTGTCATTGCAATGATCATTAGCACGTACGGATACAGGCCATGCAGATTACATACAAATTCAAGAACTGTTGCCCCATGATCGATGATTCTTCAGTGCTCACGCGGCAGCTGCCCTATGCTGTATAGCTGGCCTCTGGGCCTCTGGGCCGACACACCAACATGATGCAACATGATGCAACATGATGAGCCCATCATCCAAATTTGGCTGCACATGGCGGGAAATTGGAAATTTGGAAATTTGGAAATTTGGAAACTGGAACGGAAGCGGAAAGCGGGAAGCGGAAAGCGGAAACCGAGCTCATTTCGGCTCATTTGGCGCACTCATGGCGCAAATGAGCCAGTTTCGTATTGTTCTAGCCGCACAGACTCCTGTGAAGGTTGAGTCATTTGAGCCATTTGAGCCATTTGAGCCATTTGAGCCGCTATCACAGTTTTTCCTATTGTGCGGGAGGACTCATTTGACTCTTTTTGAGTCATGACGGCCAAGGTGACCTGAGCTGAGTCACGAGCCACCGTTGTCCGACAGATGGCAGGCTGGGACGGCTCAGCCAATGAGAAGTGCCCAGCGGAGAACGGCAGCGAGATACTGTCAGATACTCAGAGTTACATACATAGGCGAGATAGTAGATATGCTAAGAAAGATACTAAGATTGGAAAGAGGGGTGATGTGTGTGATTCTTGTGAGAACTGTAACTGAGTCAGATCAAATTTTCATTGTTGTCGTAAATACCATATGGTCCTCATACAAAACCACAGCGGTTTCCCACTTTCCCGTTCTTCCTATCCAAAATGCTTATAACCCCTCTTCTTTCTACTTTTCCCCTTAAAAAGATTCAGAAAACTGGCTTGAACTAACAGATTCTACCACAAGTTACAACCACCAACTCACTCACTCACTTTTTTACGAGACAGACACACAAACACCACACATACACAAATTATGGTTCCAAGAAGAATAGATTCTGATGAGGACCTGTCCTACTACAACGAGAAAGCCGTTGCTGACAATTACATCGGTGGTGGTCCAATTAGACTGATTGATTCACCAGAGAAATCCATCTCTTGTTTCCACTCCATCAAGAGTTTTTTCCAATTTAGATTACAAGACACAAAGGACAGAAAATACGAGAAATTGGTTGATATATTCGATACACCAGATGTCAGTGACAGTGAAGCTAACGATACTGACTTCATAGAAGAAAAAAGATCCATTTGTTCAACTTTTTCAGCTGATCATGTTCTGTCGTCAACACCAACCACAAAGTTGAATGTCACTACTGATTCATTTGATTCTAGTTCAAGATTGACCCAACTTCGAAAATTGATGAAGTATTATAAGATTGGCGTTTATATCATACCTTCTGAAGACGAACATCAGAGTGAGTATACATCACCCAAGGATCAAAGAAGAGAATTTATCTCTGGTTTCACTGGTAGTGCAGGTATCGCTGTTGTTTCATTGGATGAAGCTGCGTTGTCCACCGACGGAAGATATTTCTTACAGGCTGCTCGTCAACTGGATGATAACTGGGATTTGTTGAAACAAGGTGTTAAAGGTGAACCAACTTGGCAAGAATGGGCTATCAATAGAGCTTCATGTATCAAGGATTCCAGTTTTAGATCAGTGGCTATTGATTCAAGATTGATTAGTCATGGTGAAGGATTGAATTTGAAAGAGAAGTGTTTTGCTTTGAATGTTGARTTCACTCCATTGATGRACAATTTGGTTGATAAAGTGATGAAACATGAATCTTTTGTTCCTAAGAAACCCGATGATGATCATGTTTTCATTCATGAGCTAAGATATTCCGGTGAACATGCTTTAAGTAAGATTAAAAGAGTCAGAGATTTCATGCGTGAACATGAATCATTCGCATTGGTTGTCTCCCAACTTGAAGAAGTCGCATGGTTGTTAAATTTAAGAGGCAATGATATTTCATTCAACCCTGTTTTCTTCGCCTACTGTATTGTCCAACTTGACAGAATTGATCTATATTTCGATAAATCCAAAGTTCGTTCATTTGAAGTTTCCAACTACCTCTTATCCATCCCAGGTCTCCATACACACAGCTACAACACTTTCTGGAACGACTTACCATCTTTACAACCCGCCACTTTCTTCAAAGAGTACACCAACGTCTATGTCTCCAACAATGCAAGCTATGCTCTCTTCACAGAGATCCCATCCACATACACCATCCAATCCCGTTCCATCATCACTGAATTCAAAGGCATCAAAAACACCACCGAGATACGAGGCAACAAACTCGCCCAATTGAAAGACAGCATTGCACTAATCAGATTCTTTGCCTGGCTTGAAGAAAAACTCATCGTGAAGGGACACAAAGTTGATGAATTACAAGCTGCTTCAAAGGCAGAATACTTCCGTTCGTTGTTCCCCAATTACAAAGGTCTTTCATTTGCCACTATTGCGGCTACTGGACCCAATGCATCCGTTGTTCACTATGAGCCCACCGCTGAGGAATTCTCAGTGATTGACCCCAACGCTGTGTTTTTATTGGATTCAGGTGCTCAGTTTTTAGAAGGCACCACGGATATCACACGAACCGTTCATTTCAGCCAGCCAACAGCTGATGAGATCCGTGCTTATTCGTTGGTTTTGAAAGGCCATTTGAATGTCGCTATGTTGATTTTCCAACGTGGTACGTCGTCGTATTATATTGATTCTTTGGCTAGGAAACCATTGGCTGAACACGGGTTGAGTTATTCTCATGGCACGGGGCATGGCATTGATACTTTTATTTGTGTTCATTCTGGTCCGTGTGGGTTGTCTCCTTCAAAAGCCAGTTATAATTATAAGCCTCTGGAACCAGGGAATTTCATTAGTGATGAGCCAGGTTATTATCAGGATAATGAGTTTGGTATTCGGATCGAGAGTGATATTATGGTTGTTTCGAAAGATAAACCCAGTGAAGGTGAAACTGATGCTGAGAGTAGAAATGGAAGCGGAAGTAAGGCGGGACTGATGGAGGAAGAAGAATGGCTTGGATTTGAGTATTTTACACTGGTTCCATTTTGTTTGAATTTGATTGATAAGTCGATCTTGGATGATGATCAAGTTGAATGGGTTAATTCTTTCCATGCTAGAGTTAGACACACTGTTTTGCCTTATTTACAACAGATTAAAGATGATCGTGCTATTGCTTGGTTGATTAAAGAGACACAAGCTTTGTGATCGAGTTGATCGTTGAGTTAGCTACTCCCTGTTTTTTTTGTTTGGTTTTATGATAAGTCTTGGTTTTCACATGCTTGCTAGAAATTAGATATTGATTTGCTGCATTTTTCTTTGCATTTTTACCATGCAAGTTGGTAGATCCCAACTTAAATTGTTTAATGGTTATATGGGTTTTATAATTTTCGTTCTGATATTGCTTTTAAAATTTGGGTTCGTTTCTAATTACGCACACGCTTTAAATATTGAAACTAATTAATGAATTTGGTTTTGGATAATACGTAGATACACAAACAATTTGTAAAGAAAACAGATTATATATATAGGTGGTACCCAACACCAAACTTTGAATTTGATGAATTAATTTTCCTTTATACCATCAAAGTTGACGACAATCTTGTTACGTCAACAAAAGGTTAATATTCTACGACTTTTGGTATTGCCCTCCCGTTAGTGGAAGAATGACAGGTAAACACATGATGCGTCTTTTGATTCCATTGCACTAGTGACTTTTCAATTAGATGTGTGCACTCAGGAGGATATCAATTTAAAAATCTCTGATACTAACTTTCCAAAGAACGATTTGGAAGTCAACTTGGCAACATTGGTGGACCATTATCCTAACATTGTCGCTTTGTTTTCTCTGAAACTTGATTGAAAGGTTTGTGAGGTGTTGAAGAATGAGTTTGGTTTTCGTCGTGCCGTTTCTGAGAACATCTCAACAAAGCGCACAGTTTATAATATGACAACGACAATGAAAACAAATTGACAATGAGTGCTCAAACGGGAACAATTCCATTGCCTGGACCAAAAAGTTGATAGCATTTTCGTGTTTAGAACAGGCCAAGTTTACCAAAAAGCAGCCAATCAGCCRACCAATGAAGAAAACAACGAGATAACCAACGTGATCATTCATGTCTTATTTCCTCTGTCAAACAACATTAAGTCAAGAATGACAAATCCAAATTCATTGAGTCAACTTTGAGAAATTTCCCTTACCAAATTGAATGTTTAAATGGTGGTCCCACCTCCACTTTGAAAGGGGATTTTCACTTAGGGGTAATTGTTTTTAAAGATTATTTTTTTTATGTCCTGAATTACCCGTCAATTTGATTTCAGTTTCAAGATTGGATATGGATGGTAACATCAACTTAAATGATTTCAAAGAATCCAGACTTTTTCAGATGTGAACTTATTTCCTCTGTCAAACAAAATTAAAGACCACCACCTAGAAACAAATTCCAATGCAACGTTCAGTTCGATATCAGATTCTACAGTTGATTCGGCGGTGGACTCCAACACGACCGATGATTCATCTATGAAGTCTAAGTCAAAAACTGTGAGAGTCCATTCTCGTTTGGAACCTGTGATGGAGATTGAAGAGACTAATTCCAATGCAACAKTCAGTTCGAAGTCATCAGCTTTGGAACAATTGAGAGCCCGACAGATCATTAATACTCAATGTCAGTTGTCTTTCGTTGGGCAAAATACCAATAGTTAGAWTACTCTCGATACAACTGATTCTTCCAGCGATTCAACGATGGAGTCTGGTTTTAATGAGTTGGGTGGATCAATCCACTCAAAATGACACGGATGTTGATTCCTTGTCGAATGATTTACAGAAATCATGTAAAGTTACTGTCACAGATGATTCAGTGAAAAATACCAATTCCACATCTCAGACCGAAAAAAGTTCAACTTCTGCTGCCTCTTCTGGAAATTCTACTAAGCCTAATGTTACGCCTGCTATACCACTGCCAATACCATCCTACGATAGCACCGAATCACTTCTCAAGACACATGGAATAAACCAGCAAATTAATGAGAGAGATCAAAGGACTCGATTCCTTACCGTGTATGGAGAGATTAGAAGATTCAAATTTGTCAACAATGTTAGACTGGAACGTGATATTTCCTATATACAAAGCCGATTGGTCGACAAATTGAGCTTCATACTTGTTAAACCTATATATTTGGATAAGGGTCCAGGCACACTCACACTGACACCAATAACAGTGGGCATGAATTCTTTGAATAGTGCATATCAAAAGGTTGCTGCAAGTCAAAACTTGGAATTCCAACTTGTTCCCAATAAAGATGCTACACCTCTTTCAAATCAATTTTTTGTCATCACACCAACCACCAAAGACTTACATGTCTCCCAAACCCAACTGACTACACTTCAAAGAAAGCTTATTAAAGATCTAACTGACCCGCAATTGGATTTGGCTACTGTTACCACTAGTGATTTRTATAAACCAAGAAAATTTAAAATYCAATTATGCCATATGCCAAACTCAACATTTGTATTTAGCTGCTCAATMATAAWTCCCAATGAACCTTATCTCTCYTTGGCCAGAATACTTGGAATTCTTTTTCCTCCAAGTGAATTTACCATTTGTACAGTTCTTGCTGTGGACGCAACTGAATTTTCCATAAATTGCGAGGATACTGATGTCTTCAATGTTCAACTAGTTGGTTTTATGCTCAGAACTGCATCTAAACTTTCGGAGCTGATGTACTWCCTCATGAAAAAGCATTAATGGAGACTATTGGACTGACTATGTTTGGTCCATATTCTGGATGATTGGAGATGACTTTTCTAGACCGCCTATTATTTCTTATTTTGTTCTTGTGAAACACGTTATATGAATATAAGAGCTTCGATTTATTATGATTACACAATCATATAGAGTAATCATAATCATTCTTTCCTTATATGGCAGAGTGGATTGTGTCAATTTGAAAGCTGAATTGCGATATGTGGTGAAGTATCTAGATCTGTTTCTGCCAATTCCAAAAGGCGTGTCAACCACCGAACAGCTGTCTTGTTGAACTAATTGTAAAGGGGTACATTGATCAGATGCTGTGGATCCAGCAGAATGGGCATTGAAGTCTGACGGCATTGATGTTTTCAATGTTCAGTTGGTTGGTTATATACGTAGAACAGCATGCATACTTTCGGTTCGTCCATTCTGGAAAGAATACTCGATGTCTCCTGATATAGCTCCTTATGAAAAGAATTCGATGAAAAGAATAAGAATGCATACATTTGGTTTTTATGATGAAATTCCGTGACTTTTCTAAACTGTATACAATGTTTCGATTTTTATACCAATTGAAACTTGTGAATAGAGAATATGTTATAGTTAAAACTTATAACTTACAGCTTATCTGCCACACGGGCTCGCCGTGCGCAGCGCAGACTCGTCTCAGATCCAGTCTCAGATCCAATGAACATCAGTTAGACCTCCTCTTGAAACCATATACACAATCAATGTCTTCAACCATCAGGTTCTTTGATCTTTCCACACAAAAACGCCCAATCTTTTCCAATTTTGTGAAAAGGCCTTTACTGGATCTTCCACTGGAAATTAGAAAACTCTTCATTGCCAACATGCTTTTCCAACTTGAAGATTATGACTATATACAACGTTTCCAAACACAAAAGCATCATTTTTTGAAGCTGCTATCACATTGTTTCCTTACATTGATATCCAAATCGGCAAATCACATAGGGCTGATGACGTTACTGTTTATCATAACCTTGGTTTCAAATTTCCAAGATTGTGTTGCTTTCACTTATGGACAAAGAATGATCAGAATCAATCCTTCCAACAAATATCAGTGTTCAAATTGAGAAAACAATTGATTACTCTTGCCACATTCCAATGGAATAGGGGGAGCTTATTGACTACTTGATAGAAATTTGCAATACAAAGGAGGTCAACTGTTCTTTTCGTCGTCGCTGTACAGATGAAATATATTGCAAACCTGAGAGAACTTCAATGACTATACCTGTTTTGAAATTGCATTAATTTCATCCCGCCACGGTACTTCTGAATCTGCTATTCATCGAGTCCGCCCTGAAACCATCGAACAAATTGAAATATCTGACATTTTATGACGCAAAGACCACCAAATGGCACATGCCTTCCCTTATCGTACCTTCGAAGGACTCAAAAATTYGAAATTTCTCAGATTTGGAGGACTTGTAAGCCGAAGACGATATAACCATACTATCCATCCCGAAAACCGTCAAGACTTTGATATTTGAAACTGGTCCACCCTTTTCAAGTAAATTCCGTCTACCAGGCGGTGTACGGTCATTAACCTGCATGCATCTTTTCATCGCTCCATCAACTTATAATTTTGATTTYAGGATAAATTACGTTTCTACCACTGAATTAATTCGTGATCAGAGTTTGAGTTGTGGCCCTGAAACAGTAATGAATCTTTGTTTATAGCCTCGTTTGCACATCCCATGCTCATGCGTTTGGTCAAGACTTTTTGATGAATTATCTCATCATCCCACGATACGGTCGATACCTCAATCACGTTGAACTAGCATTTGACTTGATGTATGATGATTTAATGATGAGCCGATCCAGTATTTTATCCATATTGGTTCCTTAGACATCAACTATGATCCTTAATTATCTTAATCGTTAGATGATTAAGTATACGGTATAGTTCAGATGAGCTGTTTTAAAGAAAACTACATTCTTCGACGATTAATATTTTGTTCAATGAAGAACTAATCAATAACGAAGTGAATTCAAGTGTGTATTAAACGAGTAAATGTAAAAAGCAAAAAAAAAAAAAAAAGAATGTAAATAATGTAAACCAAATATAAATGCAAAAGAAAAACCATATAGTATTACAAGATCATAATATCATTATCATCAGCTCATAAAAGAAAACCCCAAAGAGTTCTAGTACAGCTCGCAAATATTAGACTAGCAAATTAAAACCAAGCTGCCAAAAGAACTCTAAACTAGCGCCAATCCGACTTGAATATATCCCATGCACTCAACAAACCTGAGAATGAGGTGCGGATCCCGTACTGTTAGGACTAACAATAACTTCCAAAGGAGAATCAAACTGAACTTCATTGCTCTGGGTATTGATATAGTAAAACTGCGCCAAAGTTGGATCAAATCTCATTTCCCAATTCTTCGGCAATGACAAAGGARCAGGTGGGGGTGTCATTGTAGAACTCCGAGCTGGCCCAGTAGTTCTGGAAGTGTTCATCTTAGGTAAACTTTTCTTGGATTTCAATGAATGACGTGACTTGCTATGAGATCCACCACCGACTGTATGACGACGGCCTAATTGGTTCGTGAATGGCATATGGCGCTGCTTGTGCTGCTGCTGCTGTTGTTGTTTYTGSGTTGTTGTTTGGGTTGGAGAATATATGGTTTTGACACYTGCTGGCGTCGTACTGTAGATTGCAGCTCTAGGAGACGGCACTTTCTGTAAAGTGTACAATTGTGTATGAGCGTGATGGTTGGCATGTGTRGAATGACGTTTGTTTAAGGTTGTCGTTGTGGATGCTGGTGATGGAGTGGATGATGATTGCTGGTTGTCTGAAYCAGATAGACTGTTGGATGATGATGATCTTGATAATGTCTTTCTGAGAATCTTGAACAAGGTTCTTGGTGTCGTTGCATTTGTTGTTGTTGTGTCTGTAGAGTGGTTAGAGTGCTGTGTGAAGTTGGAGTTGGTGGACTCCACTGTGGATGATTTCACCATATGCATTGTGACTGATTGAATTAGATTGGTTTTGTATATAGCTATGTTTTGAGAAAACTTTAACTTGATCTTTGACGTTTAACGTTTACCGTGTTTCTTAAATAAGCTGTAGATTTTGAATTTGACGTGTTGCAACGGAAGTTCCGGAAGAAGTATCGGCAGCAAAAGAAGTGAAGTAGCTGATGAAGATGGTGAGCATGAACAATGTAGATGGAAACAGGGGTTCCTTTGCAAAAGCCAAACATCGATGACCCCAGCCATAGAGAACAGCCATTTCAACAAGACAGGATCYAGTCTTGTCTTTATACACTTGTTGAAGCCGAACAACAATATCATCCAAACATGCCCATTCGCTCTTTWAGCGCACTATATCCCCGGCCCGAGAGCCTCTCTCTTTTCTCTTGACTCTATCTATATCGATCCGAGTCACGGCCGAGTGCTTTAATAAGCGGTTGTTCCTCCGATTTCCGGATGTCCATGTACAGAACTCCAAAATCYTGTTATCTCCATATAATGGAATGGATTCTTCCTYTATATTAAAAAGAATCAAGCATAACAGAATACAGAGAACTTTGATTCCATCATGTGCTGTGCTTTGAAGTTTTTTGGATCTATAGAGACGTATTACGCCGAGAYTCAAGTCCTGCTGTGTCTTGCTTGACTCTTGTGAGCTTAATCTTAATAGGGAGGAGCACTCCTTCCAAATTCCAAWATCTGGAAACGGCCGAGCTAATTTTTTTCCAGTGATCTCTTGGTTCCGAGAATCATATGCATCTGGGAGTCTGGGACTGGAGAAGTTTTGATCAAGGCCTGATTGGCTGATTGGCTATGACTGGAATCTACTTGTCATGAATAGATAAATRGCTTTACTATTGGGGTTTGACCCAGTACATCAAAACAACATCATGACATATAACAAGCCATACAATTTGAAAGTCTGGAACAATCGAGTTTCGCTTGATTACATGGCTATTAGGGCGAATTTACATGTAAAAGGTATATAAATTTAGAATTATGATGACATAAGATCGAGGGCATATCATGCGGATGAAACTGGATTTAAAAAAAATGCAAAAACATCACTTAATTGCAATTTATTCCCTATTTCCGTAACCGTCCAATCTCCGAAGATCACTTCAACTTTGAACAGGTCAGTCACATATCACATCAACGTAACCCTTCCACCGACATCCTGACTTGCTTCTCCATTAGGCARCTGTCCTTCTCTTTTACCATCRTTGAACTGACTATAGATTTGTTTGAACTTCTCCAACTCATGGTTCGAAATGGATTTCTTGGTTTCTTCCAACCCTTGTTCCAAATGTTTCATGCTCATCTTAATCTTTGGCTTTTCGTTAGATTCAAWTGAGGCCTTAGCAGTGGTTTTTGAAAAGTCGTTGCTATTCTTCGTGATGTTCAAATTATCATAAATTGCCTCTATCTTCTTTTCGTATTGAGGTTTTTGAACCCTTGCCTTTCTTTCATCAGCAGACATCATAAAGAAATCAACTCTTTCGTCATCATCACCATCATTTTTGCTTTCTTTCAAATCTTCTTCTTCTACTTCATCATCTCTAGCAGCCTCCAAATTATCATGAATGGCTTTCAAATAAGAGTTATAAACCAAAGCTTGCAAATCAGCACCTGAATAACCATCAGTCTCTTCAGCAAGATACTTCAAATCCASACYATCATCAACAGAGAACTTATTCTCAATCACAGTCTTAATGATATCCAATCTATTTTCAAAATCAGGCAAATCACAAATAATACTCTTATCCAATCTCCCAGGTCTTAACAACGCAGAATCAATCAAATCCGGTCTACTAGTAGCAGCCAACACATAAACACCATCTAACCCTTCAGCACCATCCATCTGAGTCAACAACTGATTCACAATACGATCAGTGACACCAGTTGAATCATGACCTCTCTTAGGAGCGATCGAGTCAAATTCATCAAAGAACAAAATACAAGGTTTGGCGGCACTTGCTCTCTCGAATAATTCTCTGACACTTTGCTCTGATGCACCGATATACTTGTTCAAAATTTCTGGACCTTTAATCGAGATGAAGTTCAATCCACACTGAGATGCAATGGCAGACGCCAATAGGGTCTTACCACAACCCGGGTATCCATAGAGTAAGATACCTGATCTTAGACGAAGTGGACAATTTGCAAAAATTGGTGCGTATTTAGTTGGCCATTCCAAGGTCTCTAGTAGAACCTGTTTGGCTTCTTTCAAACCTCCTATCTCGGACCAGGATGTGGTAGATTTTTGTAGTTTCACTCCTCGAAGTGAAGAAGGGACAAAATTKGCCAATGCTTTTTYAAAATTTGATAAAGTTATCGTTTCAGCTGCTGTTTCATTGTCGTCGAGTAAAGTAGATGAGATCAAGTCATGGTATGCTCTGCCCACAAGCGTTTTCAAATCTGATGGTGAGTAACCTTCTGTTTCTGCAACTATTTCATTAATCAATTCGGAATCTGATGCTTTCACTTTATGCACTGTAGTTAGTAAATGATTCAAAATSTGTGATCTTTGATCCTTGTTTGGAGCTTTCAAACTAAACTCAGTCTCAATTAAATGTTTTTGAAAAATCACAGAATTCACTGAGTTTTTAGACTTGCTAGTAAATAAAATCGTCACTTGTCTTTGCTTGATTAAATTGTCAAATTTGTTGCTGATAATTTCAGCGATTTGCCTACTCATTCCAGAATCACCATGTTCCAATTCTTGTGGAATTAGTGAATCGATATTTTCTAAAATGAGCAAAGAAGGAGAATGCCAATTCACCTCTTTCACAGTATTTTCAAGTAGCGTCTTCAAAGTACCAACATTATCATTGGAAATTTCTTCACAATCCATCAACWTGACATAGTATCCCAGATTACTCTTGAGTCTCTCCACAACTTCATTAACAACAACGGTTTTACCTGACCCGGAAGCACCATACAACAAAATTGGGTTGCCTCTTTTAACACCTCTAACAATCTTAGCAATCAACTTATCTTGTCCAATCACAACATCATCATCACCATCCTCACCATCCT